>CM067382.1:1407791-1569852 GCA_034510155.1 Eucriotettix oculatus
CTTCATAACTGGTATCTGTAACATCCGCAATCCCCCAGGGATTAGTTATTGCCCCATTATTGTTTCTCATATTCATAAACCATTTGCCTAATAACTGTAAACTAACTCTTGCAGATGACTGTGTAATTTACAAGGAAATAACTCTGGACAAGACGCAGCTGACTTAGATACTCTAAGTACATGAGCTAAGCGAAATAAACTCAAAATCAACAATAGTAAAAGTAAGGCGATTAGGTTTACTAAAATACGCGTTCAATATGCCTTGATATATAAAATAGATGGGGAAACAGTGATCCAGGAGACAAAATGTAAATACCTAGGCATTTATTTGAAGAGTAAGCTGGGGGCAGGTAAACTATGCTACAAGGAAAGCGTGGAACATGAGAACACTCGACAAGGGGAATGCGAAATCTAAAGAGAAGGCATATTTGTCATTAGTACACTTGCCCACTTATGAAATAAGGTGCAGGAAAAATCAAATAGAATTATTATAAAGGGTGCAAACAATGACCGCAAAATTCTTAGAAATAGGACCTGGGCATGGGAACGAAAAGGTTAGGATACGCTACAGACAAGAAGAGAAACAGCTAGGCTACACATTTTGTTCCGAGCCGTTGTAGGTCAACAAAGTTCGCAGGGAATCCGAGATAGAATGAGGAGTGATCACCTGTTCAAATTACAAGCAAGGAACCAAGAAACAGACGTTGGAAAAGACTCATTTCTAAATAGGACAAATAATGACTGGAACAATCTGCCTGCAGGAGTGTTTGGGAAACTTCCTCTAACAGAAAGGAAATTTAGACTCAATCTAAGCTTAGTCTAGTGTAGTGAAGTGATCAGTGCTCAGAAATCTCTAACATTATACTAAAGTGAAACATATTTTCACTGTTATTTTTCAGGCAAAAACAATATTATTCCTTTTTCAAAATTTATCTTCTGATAATACGATTACACATATATTTATTTATTAGGTGTGTATATGATTAACATTGAATATAATTATATAGGTAATTATGGGTTAAATATGGTCCTTACGACCAGATTGGCATCTACCCTTTTATAGATTTAATAAATACAGGAGAAAGAGTTCAATATAAGGTTTAATAGAGGTAAAACCAAGGTAATGGAGTGTAGTATGGGAAACAAAGGCTGTTAGATTCGGAAGGGATATTTTGATGGAAGTTAAGGAATTCTGCTACTTGGGAAGCGTAATAACTAGAGTAGGATAGCACAGGCAAGGAAGGCTTACGCGAAAAAGAGGGATTTACTTACGGGTAATATAAGTGTGAATATTAGAATATTAAGGAATCGTTGCTAATAATGTTTGTATGGAGCGTGGCGTCATATGACAGCGAAACGTGGACGATAGGAGTTTCGGAAAGAAAAAGAATAGAAGCCTTTCAAATGTGGTGCTATAGGAGAATGAGATGAGTAGATAGAATCACAAACAAGGAAGTTATAAACAGAATAGGGGGAAAGCGAACAATGTGGAGGAAATTGACTAAGAGAAGGGATAGATTAATAGGTCACGTTTTAAAATTAGCATTAGAGGGAAGTGTGGGGATAAGAACAGAAGAGGGACGCCATGGATGGAATATGCTAAGCAGATTAGTGAGGGTGTAGGGTGTGCTAGTTATAAGGAAATGAAAAGATGGAGGGTTGTATCGTCAGTCTTAGGACTGAATACCACAACAACAACAAGAAAATTTTACACTTATCGCCATGAAACAATGAAATGTATCATCGGACGGTTTTTACGAATATGTATATTATAAAGGACACTGTTCCTACTAGTGCTGCCGCCTGTTACACATAAACGTACCAGGGATTGCCTATGCTCCAGGAAACAAGCACCACACCTGATGTGCAAGACTGTCATCACAAAAGTAATACATACTATTTTTATTACGAATACTATATTTATGCAACCAATAAATAAAACTGAAATAATTTCAGTAATTAGAAATTTGAAGTGTTCCTCAACAGCAGATATATATGGTATAACTAGTATAATGGTTAAAGAATGTGCTGTTTCTATCGCTTTACCACTTAAAGTAATATTTAACAAATGTCTTTCCACTGGAATCTTCCCCAATGCGTTAAAAATAGCCAAAGTAATTCCCCTGTTTAAGAAAGGATCGCCATCTGATATATCCAATTACAGGCCCATTTCTCTCCTTCCTATTTTCTCTAAAATATTTGAAAAAATAATTCATATTAGATTACTTAATTTCCTGAATAAATATAAGATTTTATCAACAGCGCAGCATGGCTTCCTTAAAGGAAAGTCCACAGATAGCGCAATGTACGACTTCATTCAAAATATCCAGAATTCATTGGATGAAGGACTGAAGGTAGCTGGCATTTTTGCTGACCTCTCTAAGGCTTTCGACACCGTAGATCACCAAATATTAATAAAAAAGATGGAATATTATGGAATTCGGGGAAACACGTCACTTTTACTAAGATCGTATCTTACAAATCGCAAACAACAAGTAGTAATTGAAACCAAAGACGGCCAACTTCACTTATCCGATTGGGAATTTATTACATGTGGAGTTCCTCAAGGATCAATTCTTGGGCCTTTACTTTTTATTCTGTACATAAACGATCTCCCAGGATACGTAAATCCTATAAAATCGATTCTCTACGCGGATGATACAAATATAATTATTGCAGATAAAAACTTAAATAATCTGATTAAGAAAGTAGACAACGCTCTGAATGGTCTAAATATTTGGTTTAACGTGAATAAATTATCCCTCAACCTAGATAAGACTAAGTTAGTTCAGTTTAGTGCTGATGCTAGTAATAGACCAGTAGACAAGTTCTCAGCTAATGCACCTTTCCTCGGCCTTCGGATTGACGATAAATTAAAGTGGAACGACCATATAGATCTGCTTGCCGGAAAACTAAGTTCAGCTTGTTATTCTCTGAGAACACTAATGCAACACGTTGACAAAAAGTACGTCAAAATGGTTTATTTCGCGTATTTTCATTCAATTATGAGCTATGGCATCTCTAATTGGGGAAACTGCTCCAGGAGTAATGAAATATTTAAGTTGCAAAAGCGTGCAATTAGAATACTTTCTAGCACGAATTCTAGATCGAGTTGCAAACCTTTCTTCAAAAGTTTGCAAATACTTACTTTACCAAGCGTATATATTTATGAAATATTAAAGTTTGTAAAACGAAACACTAATTTGTTTCAAACAAATGGCGAGTTTCATGAATACGCGACTAGAAATCGTTTAGCTCTAAGGTCGGACAAGCATCGCCTTGCTCTACACCAGAAAAGTATTCACAATACCGGAATAATTTTATACAACAGCCTTCCGCCAGAGGTTAAAAATAGTAACTACAAAAGCTTCGTGAAGCAGAGTAAAACTATTCTTTTAAATGGCGCGTTTTACTCGGTACAGGATTTTCTTAATCGTCCTTCTAGTATTTAAATCAAGGTTCCTGCTGCAAGTGTTGAATGAGCTGCCTTATAAAATAGCACATCACATATCTTAAAATTTCTATTCCGTTTTTTCTGCTCTTTTGTTTGTTTGTTTCATGTATTGCCTGGAGCTACGACAGAGGGAAGGACAGTTTCCTGGTCGCAGAGCTCCAAGTAGTTAAAACTCCATTCCGTGTTCCTCAGTGTGTGCTTGTTTGTGTTTCCCAGTGTGTGTCCGTGTTGTGTTTATATTGAGTTTTGTCTATATACATTTTCTTTTATTAATTTATTTTAAGTTTATTTGTCTTTAATTATGTACTTTATTTTGTCATTTTTCATTTTTAATTTTTAATGTATGACGTATCCTATTTCCTCAATCGAGGATTAATGGAAACAACAATAAATCTAAAATCTAAATCTACTATTTTTATTGTTTATTTTCCATTACATCTTTGCAATTTTTGAACTTCATGCGTAACATGCTTTTTATAATTAAAGTAATCTGATTTAACATGACATATAAAATACACTTAAGTTGAGAAAGCGTTCGTTTCTGTTTCAGGAACAATGACAACGATACAACATCTTTGCGTCAAAGCAACTTGTTGCAGGTAATTTCTACACTTGATGAAGGCGTCACCAAGTTCTTCAACTTTGGGCAATGTGCAAGCAGACGAGATGTCAGGCAATGGCGTCACTCTTACTCTCGTTACCAATCTTGCAGTGAGGATATTAAGGTCAGTTACCTTGTTAAACGAATGCTTTCATAACAGTAGTTATACTTTAACAGATGCACCAAACCCTCTCGTCATTTTAGAACTATTTATTTCTTCCCAACCATTCAATTACGTAAAATAATCATGTATAGGCAAAATCAGAGAAACATTCGGAAACAGGAAAAATAATAGCAGGAACATCAGGAGAGCGGATGGGAACCCAATTATGGATAAAGAAGAAAAAGCAGAACGATGGAAGGAATATCTACAAGACTGTATCACGATGGAAATATAGATGTCAGTAATAGAAGAAGAAAAGGACGTGACAGGGCCATGGCTGACAGACCTGAGCAGTTGTAAAGCGCCAGGAATTGATAACATTCCAGGGAAGTTGATAAGATCATCTGGCGAAGAAGAAATGTCATGGGTATTCAGGATAGTTTTGCGAAATCTACGAATCAGGAAGAATACCAGAAGAGATTAGTAAAAACATAATTATACCCATACCGAAGAAGACTGGGGCTGACAGATGCGAACAGCACAGGACGATTAGTTTAGTATCTCACGCATGCCTAATAGTAACGAAAATGGTACATAGGAGATTTGGACGCCAAATAAAATGCGTGTTAGGGGAAGACCAATTTGGTTCTAGGAAGAATGTAGAGACAAGAGACGGGATATTGACTTTGCGTCTAATTTTAGAAGACAATAAGAACAAACTGGCCTACGTTCATGGCGTTTGTAAATTTAGAAAAAGCGTTTGATGATGTAAACTGGAACACATTATTCAGGATTTTGAAGAGGACTGGAATAAAACATCGAGAAAGGAGACTTACACATAACCTCTACAAAAGGCAGTCAAGTCTAATTAGAAATGAAGATCAAGAAAAGAAATCAGAAATATATAGAACAGGCGATGAAGAAAGTTAAAATGGAATATGGAAAAGGAATCATAGCGTAAGAAGAAATAAAAACCCTATTGTAGTATTGGGGAAATCAGAATAAGCCTTGGAAACAATAATAAAGGGCATGAACGTGGTCCTGGAGAATGAGTTCAATATGAGGATTTATAAAGGGAAAACCAAGGTAATGGAGTGTAGTTTGGAAAACAGTGGAATAGCAAAGGCTGTTACTTTTAAACGGAAATATCAAAAATACTTTGATGAGTAATTTTGCTCAGATAAATTGAAGCAAAGTCTGCCTAAAAATTGAAGTGTATATCTCGGGAAGTAAAGGTACGACAACTGTGAAATTTCGCACTCTAAACTATGATTACAAGGTCTTCGAATGGAAAATTTCATTTATCTTCTGCTCTCCAGTGCTTTGCAAATTGAGTGTAAATTTGACGATTTTTGCAAATACACCAAAAAATAGGTACGTATGGCCTACTTTTATGAAAAACTATCTTACAGAAACTATTTTGAATAAATTTTATTTGTGACAGAATGTTTTAAACTTCTACGATAAGTAGACGTGACCTTTCATCGAAGGCGAGTAAGGGCTTGAAATTGGGGACAAACTTGATACATTTGCACTACGATGTTATATACTTCAATGTGCATTCGGGTAGTTTTCTTTTTAATTTTTGTTTAAAATACTAAAATAGGAGGATTCATGTTTGATCGCAGGTATATAGGATCTCGGAAATACGACAAATTGTTAGTTTTTCATTGCATGCTATACTTAATTTTGCCTTGGCGTACTATTTTCCTTTTATTTCTGTTGGAGTTTAAGTTGTTCTGATGAAAGAACCTGCCCACTTTATAAAAAGGTTAAAAACATACTCCTTTTAACAAAAATAATTTTCAAAAGATTATGTAAGATAGTTTTTCATAAGTAAGTGAAATATGCCCTATTTTATGCGTTTTTGCAAAAACTGTCAGCTTTAGACTCAATTTGTAAAGTACTGGAGAGCAGCAGGTAAATGAATCTTTACAGTCAGAAACATTGTTATGTAAAGTTATTAAGTGCAAAATTTCAAACCTTTACTTCCAAACTTGTAATTTTTTTTTCACACCCTAATTTTTTCGGCCGACTTTGCTTCAAATTATGTATGCCAAACTTCCTCATATATATTTTTCTGTTCTTTGGGATTCAAAGACCGCAAAATGTTGTACAAGACGGCCACTTCTCAATAAAATATTGCCAGAGATATTACATCTCAAAATTGCTGAAATGTCCGAATCGTATGGCAAAAGTTTACTGTTCGAGGTCATAAAAATGACTATATTTCTGTACGTACTGCAATAGGGATCGTGCAAGTTTATCAATGTTCATTGGCGACATTTATAAACATACACCCAAAATTTCATTGAAATTGGAGATGGTTGAGCGGGGACACGCACACCACTTCACATGGAATGAACCTATACGAGAATGAATCAGTAACGAAGAAGTTCTAAACAGAATTGGGGAAAAGCGAACAATATGGAGGACTTTGAAGGGATCTATTAATTGATCATGTTTTGAGACATGAGGGTCTTGTAAAATAAGCATTAGAGGGAAGTGTGTGGAGTAAGAACAGAAGGATGGAATGGGCTAAGCAGATGGGTTGTGGTAGTTATGCGAAAATGAAGAGGCTTGCGAAAAATACGGTAGCATAGAGAGTGATGCATCAGACCAGTCTTAGGACTGAATACGACAACAACAACATGTTATTAAATAAATGAAGACATAGAAAGAAGAAACGATGGATGAGAAAAGATGCCTTTGTAAGTTGCGCAGTTTTTTCTGTGATACTTTTGGTGTGTTGAATAATTTTCTTATTGTAATATACGGCTAAATCCAATCCATATGATTTTGTTTTAGCTTATTTCCAATGTAAAGATATCAACAGTTGAAAGAACGTGCTAAGTTAAGTAAGAGCGCGAAGACGCTGCAACGATACCACAGCGTCTATTTTCTCGCCTCTTGAACCGTCCTATATTTTCTAAAGATGTTGAGGAAAAAATAAACAGGGGCGCCGCGTCATCACGTAAGTACCAACCAAATCCACGGTGTGTTACATAAGCCGCTTTCGCAGCGGTTAAGGCCCACGACTTTTCTCTGAATAGCTTTCTCGTCATCTTCACAACTCTCCAAAATAGTTCTTAAAACCAAGGCGATATCAATTAGTGAAACATTTTATATTACAAAAGGCAAATGAACGAATGCCTAGACCGAAACATCTCAAGAAACATGACGAATCATTAATAAAGCAAATTGATGACCTTGTACAGACTTTATTATACAAATTTACTTGCAACAACGTTTCGGCATGTTTTTATGCCTTCCTCAGATTTTGTTTTCTCCCTGTAGAGGAAAATGTACAGAAAATTCATCCGAGGGCGGTGAAATTAAGACACATTGTTTAAAAAAACTTAAATGGAAACAAAAACATACCAGCACCACAATTAATTTTGTAAATCATATTATGTTGCGAATCGACTTTGCCCTTTTTTAGAAATTTATTCAGTTTTTTTAGTCATAGTAAAGTAAGCGAGAAGCCAAAACTAATTAATTAATTTTTTTAATTTCTCGCTGGCATTTCCATAATAAGGTAGGAAGCGCATAATTTATCCCTATCTATATTCCCAACATTATCAGTTGTAGAATACCGGTGTTTGTGAATTCTTTTAAAAATATGTTAATTGATAAAGTTCAAAGGGTACGAATTACTAATTAAAATATCTTTAACTAAACTAACATTTTTGCAGTGTAATTTTGAATTAGCTAAAAGTATGGCTTTGTTCATAAGATTATAAACCATATCTTTCTTCATAAAAGTAGGATGATTTGAACGGAAGTTTAAGATTCGTCCCGAAACGGATGCTTTTCAATGGTGTCATTATTATTGATGACACAAAAATCCAGAAAACTAATTTCCTTGTCATTTTCCAGTTCAGACGTGAATCGCAATGTTTTCATGACAATTGCTGGAAACCTCAATAATGGAGTTGATTTGGTTCTTATTAATAATGCAAAACATGTCGTCAATATATCGGAAATATTTAATTGGTTTGACTTTTAATTAGTTCAAACAGTGGGCCTCAAGAACCCTCATTAAAAATTCCGCGAATATTGGTGATAAAACTTAATAATGGATCATATCACAATTCAGCTGACCAATTTACTAACTCTAACAGTTACAGGGTAAGGTTAATAAACGTTCAGCCAATCAAATTCATTAAAAATGTGACTACAATCGCATACAAAATTTTATCAACAGAATTAAGTGTTCTTATTCTTTTTTTATTAAAATATAATTTATTAAGATAGTGTGAATAGACTTGAGCTTTACAAAGTAACAATAATGTTTCTGAGGAAATCAGTAGAAGAATCCAACTAGCTAACAAAATGTATTATGGTGTCCAAAGACAGTTCAAATCAAGATTACTCTCACGTAAAACCAAATGAGTATTGTATAAAACATTAATTAGGTCGAAGACTTTAGGCATAAGGCAAGAGTTGTCCGCTGATCCCATTGGATCAGTCGGCCAACTGCCTCCTGAAACTTGTGGAGATACGGAGAAGGGAATGCTGCGACCCGAAAGCAAACTCGTCTCCCGTCATTCGGAAGGGCGTGAGAATAGTACCCAATGCCTACCTTATGCAGATTATCTAGGGTTTTACCTGCATCTCTAAAGGTGAAACACCGGGTAGGATCCTTAAACCAAACCCTGGTGCCCTTGGCTACCTTGCTTTATATTCCGCATCCCCCCTTTTCAATTCCCTTCCTATGCTATTAAAGGGGAGCTGCCTATTTCAGGATCACCCTCTGTAGCCTGTTAACCCCCAAAAAATAGATGAATGTATGCATCCGAGACTTGATCTATTACAGAAACTGATAAGCTGAGACTAGGCACATTTGAAAGGAAAATTCTTCGGAAAATAGATGGACCTGTTAAAAGTCGGAGAGATCCGGAGACCAAGATATCATCCAGCTTGAGATGGCTGGGCCATGTTAAGACAATGACGGAGATTGAGGTACCAAACAGAATCCTGGAGGACGAAGTAGATGAGAAAGGAAGAGTGGGACGTCCAAGACTGCGTTGGTTGGACTGTGTTGTGAAGGACATCATGAGACTGCGTATCAACAGCTGCTGGACTAAAGCTAATGACAGAGACCAACGGAGAAAAATCCTGAAGGATCCGAGGCCCGTTCTGATGATGATTACAAACTTTCGGCCATGGACGTTGCAACAGCAACACCAATTTTTAAAAATATTTTACATTATTCTATTTCTGACGTTTGGCTTCTTTCGCATAACAAGATAACACCCCAATCTTTCCCTCATCAATTAACTAAAATTAAATTTTACATTATAAAATGAAAATTTTAAGTCTAAGATTTCATTAATATATAATAATTATAGTCCATAATAGCTATTTACACTAAATTCATTAAGAAATACAATTGTTTTCGAAAAAGTAATTTAAACAACAGGAGATGCTAAGTAGACATTTATTAAACTCACTTTTAAATGCAAATGGATTGCGCCTTTTGATTTTATTGTAGTATTTTGTTTTAATTTAAATGCCTAATTATTTGATATAAGAATAATATAATATTTAATTGATTTATATTTATTATTTTACAATCAATGTACAACGAAATATGAACAGGAAATAATTAGAAATTAAAACTTATAACAGGTCAGGGTCATTATTGGGGGAGAATCGGAAATATACAATATAATGTATGGGCAGGACTTACTTAGAATTTGGCTATGCAACTGCTGGAAGAGATGCTTAGGAGAAAACATTACAAGGCGTCTTCCCTGATTCTTTTTATTGCGAAAACTTTTATCTGAAGATAGTACTGTCTTTATTACTTGTTATATTATTCGCTGAATAAATAATTTACTCTTTACTTGAAGAAATTGTAAAGTCCATTGACAACTTAAAAGCGAGAGAATCGATAGAGCTGTGAACATAATTATGTTGTTGCAGTTAATTATATGTGGCGACTTAGTGTTGGCGGTGAATATTAATACAGCTTAGGGTAGTAGGGGAAATCACGTGAAGTAAAGGAATAGTTATTTGAAGAGCGGAGAATGAGCTGAGAGAAATTACTGCTAGGTTAGAGCGGAGTGACAGAGTGGAAGATGGAGCTTTTGATTAATAAGGTTATGCACGATTTTATTGTGGCGGACATGAGTGGAATTTGGATGTCATTATGAATTATAGAGTTTCGAAGGTACCATGGGGAGTTAGAAATGTTTTTCTTGGTTTGAATTTTATTTGAATTATAGTTGGCAGTTTATCCCCACATGGGGCTGATTAGGCAGAGGTAAATAAGTCTTTTGGTGAAGATGGAGATTGGTGCTTTTCTGTTCAGGAGTGGATACAGTAGTTTTATTTTGGTGTTAATTTTGGACGAAAGGAAGGTAAGATGGCTTTCCAGGAAATTTTGGAGTCCGAGGTAATTGATGGATTTTTATTGGGATTTGGGAGCCAAAAAGATAGAATGAATGAGTAAAGGTATGTTTGGATTTAAGGGTGAATGGATCTATTGCAGATTTGGAAAGAGTTTATGCTGACCCTCCAGTTTTTTCCCAGATTTCCAGGTCGTTCAGAGCAATTTGGACGGTGTGAACACCCGAGGTGAAGGAAGAGGTTTGGTGGAGGATAATGACGTCATTGGCAAAAAAATATTGTTTTAGAGGATGGATGACGGGGAGAGTTCCAGGTTAATCTATACCAAGTGTGTGCCTGCGTTTGTATGTTTGTCTTGAATCGGCTCCGAAACGGCTCAACAGATTTCAATAAATATTTAAGTGTTTAAAAACAGGAGATTGAACTTACATATTCGAGCATATTTCATTGCAATATATTGCAGATGATGTAAATATTATATCCATATATTTCTTATACGCGCATTTAAGTCCCCAAAGTGAATGGGGTTGCCTGCACTCTTGATATGTTTATGCTCCGAAGCACTCCATCTATTGTTGAAGTAGGATTCGCGCCGTTACTAGCCTATTGTTGGCAGAGAGCTAACTCCCTGAGAAATAATCAACTTCTTTGGATCGTCGATACGATGTATACGTAAATTGCTTTTATTTGTCGCGTCAGGTAAATTTTAAGATTTAGTAATTGCTCAATTCAATGTCTTCGACACCTGTTCAAAGCCAACTGCGAGTTATAAGGTTTGTCCTGAAGCCATTATAAATAGATGAAACCGTACTTTTTATATATTCAACTTTATCAAAATTCAGTACCTGTTGTTTCGTTTTTAGGGCAAAAAAATCTATTTTGGTGCGAACGAAGTCGCGGGGGTAAATTAGTGGGAAATATCTTTGAATTGGCCGATTCTACCAAACTCCTTTCTCGTAGGTTTTCAAATGCCCTTCCATTCCTCCACCCTAGAATTTATGTTTGCTGGCTACTGGGTTTTGTCACAGCTGATTTGCAGTTCGGTGTCCCCTAATTACCTCATCACTTACAATTTATTCCTAGGCACGTTACTGAAATGACTTAACATCGTATATAAATTAATGTTTTTTGACTTTTCCAATTCATAACTCCTTAATTTGATCAGAAAGGGTATCACTAAACCGTGCTGAACGAGATACATCAGTCCAGCAGTTCATTGTCCTTTCTTTGCAGGAAACGTAAATCTAATAGCGCTCCAGAAATACCAAGTATTGTTTCCCTACAGAGCCGCCATAACTAGAGGCACTGTAACATATATTATAATTGTTTTACAGATACTGTTTGATTTATAAGAATAATACTGTATTGTATTATTTAAGATGGTCTTATATTAAAACCATATATATTAAGACACTTTCTTGTATTTCTAAAAACGTTACTTATGAAAGAGATTCAAGTCCGTGTACTTATGTATGCGCGATTAAATAATAATAAATGGACCTAATTCAGATACTAAGTGCGATTGATAATTTTTAATTTATTGGAATAATTAATTATGAAAATAACATTAATTTGAAAAATTAAACGTTATAAATTTTAATAAAATAGTGATAACAGGGCTCCTTGTCGTTTTCTCATTTAATTAAAGAAATAATCGACAATTTGTGAAATCAGATAGTGCACTAAAAAGAGAATCAAATTCTGGACAACTTCCTCTAAGACAAATTAGTGTACGAGCGGTCATTTTGTAGATATCGGCAGTTATAACTTACAAAATGTAGGAAAGTGACCTGAGTGAAGTCAGAAATATGTGCGGCTGCATCTTGACAGCTTATCAAGCCTGCGCCACACTTGAGCGTGACGGGACGCAGCGGAATATAATTGGTGCGGGTTTTGATGTCACACTTTAACGGGCGCGGGACGTTTAATATCTGGATGATTCACCAAATTAAAGCAACTAGATCATTTTATTGTTTTATAACGCAATCAGAAACTGTGTTAAAATGTCAATACATCATCGTCAGCGTAAAGTGAATTTCACAAAGATGCAACAGTTATCATTCACACTTCAAAATAAAGGTTCATGCATTTATGAAGGCCAGTAATGAACAACGAAATTAAATATCACGACTGTTAAATCAACATTAAAAATAATTATTTATTAAAACACACATCACAGTTTTTATTAATTAATTGTTAATGAAAAGTCAATCTAGTTCAGGAAAATAATGTCATTTTATATTATTGTTATTTTAATTTATTTTTATTATATCTTATTTCATTACACTTTGAAGTAAACATTACATAATCATGCAATAATATTTATCACAAATAGTTATATAATGTATTATATTGCTATCAAAACAGTTTTCTAAGTTTAGCGTGTATAAATAATTAAAGTATTATATTAATATTTCCTGCAAGGGGAAATTCTTGCTATATTTGCTATATTTAATAAATTCTTATACCAAATTCGAGTTAAATCTCAAAGTTAAAATTTCTACTGTACTTTGATATTATAAAAACCTATTAAATGTAGAACTTCAGATTTTTAGTTACATGCCGTACCGAGATATTGTAACTCAAACTTTGAAAAATAAATTAAAAATACCATTGTAAAAGGTTGTAATTTGTAAATGGAACGTCACTCACCAATCATTATATATATATAAAGTAACTACAGCATTATTGGTAAGAGGGAGAAAAATATTGAAGTTCGCAAACTGTTTCTTCTCGAAGAAATAATCCTACTAAAATTGAATTTTCTTCATTGGAATGTACAATTTCGTGTTACGCAGAGTACATGAAAAAATATTATTAGACACGTAAATAGAGGTTTAATTTGTAGACTCGATTGTACTGAACACGATACAGTTGGTTTAAAAAGAATAAAACACCATAGTTAAGAATAATTTAGAAAATCGGAAGATACTTGCAAAACGAGAAAATGGCGACAGCAAAAGCGTCGGTCAGGTTTGAACCAGACACAACATAAATAAAACATAACTAGTTTTGAACACGAGGGAATACGCCAACAAAATATTTTTTTTCTGAGAATATGAGCAATCAGTTTCCTTTCTTCTGGTCCACTTGGCATGACAGAGACTCGAATGCGACTTTCAACTTTGATTTCTAATTTTTTTTTAAAAAAGATACGTTTTGATGTTCATTTCTGCCTACATATTATTTACATATATTAATTTACATATTATTTAATAAAAACTACAAAATTTTGAATTAACCCACGTTGAAATTAATAAATCAGCATTATCAAATTTTAATTTTAAAATCAACATGTTTAGATTACCAATGGTGCTAGTTTATTACTTGATTAAATTATAAAATTGATAATGTTCCAATAGTAAGCCCTTCCCCCATCCAATTATGGCCGGACGTGTTGCGTTTCCCCGCAGCATGGTGAGGATACTGCGGGACGGGGAAACGCACCCGCCCCGCAACCATCCAAGCGTGGCATGTCGCTTTTAAATACATGTAGCCTGATCCGCAGCGGGCAACCCGCACCCGCGACCCACTCAAGTGTGTCACTAGCCTTAAGCGTTCTTTGGAGAATTGAAAACGAGACGTGAGTACTCTTACTCAAAGCATTGCTTCGAAATAAACGAAACATTAACGTGCGTGCTAGATAAATTAAATTGGGGAGGATTATTTTTGGGAAGTGACATTAGAATTTCTGTTACGGTCGAAACTTTATAACGGGCTGAGTTCGGAGCAGCCTAGAAATGCACGACCTTCGCACTTGTCAAGAATAATAACTTATTCCCCGTGTTGAATCTGCAATTAGGTTTCCTACTGACAATGGATACAATCACGACAAAGCACACCGTCGCGTCGTTGGGTACAATAAAGTCCGCTCACAAGTTTTCGCGATTCATTGCTCATTGCGTAATCAGTCTCTTGTGAAGTTTGTTACCTGTTGACGTGACGCACTTACCGAGTTAGCTCCCAGAAGTTATACGTAACGTTTCCAACTTTATAACATCTCAACCAAGCTGCATTCATTACAACACGTGATGCTGAGCGAATATCAATACTACTGGTAGGGATTCCAATTGCACGAGGCGAGAAGAATAAAGACTTGTAAAGACCATAAATTTCCCTTCAGAGTAAAACATGATATTATATTACTATTTAATTTATCTGTTGCTTCCTGCTGAGTATCCTTAATTACAAAATGAGTTTAATTTTTTTAAACTAATCTCTGTTCATTAAAAAATTAAAAGTTTTATAATCCTAGATCAGATAAATTACACAAAAAATATAATTTATTTTACATATTGTATAATATTTTCCCTGTACATATTTTAATTATTATTGAAGACTCTTTAAAAACAGTAACGTATTTTTTACATTTAAAGTATTAAAACTCTAAACACATGATAAAATATTCAAAGATTATAACTAAAAAACTTCTTTCTTCTTCAAATATACATGCCTGACTGATTAAATTTCTCCCATCCATCCTCGCAGGTCATCTCCTTCATTCACCCCACCATGAGATGAATGACGGATCACCTAACCCTCACCCTCCAATCAGAATTCGCCTTGGCCCGCGGTTTCTCTCCCTAATTTCTGGCCTTCCAAAATTCCCAGGGACAAAGAACTGTAGTCAGGTATCAGATTTTATTGGACTGATCAGATTAATCAATTACTTAAGAAACTCAGCTTAGCTACATATGCTGTAAGAGCAATGTCCACCTTCAGTCATCTAAAAACAAGAAAATTAGTATACTTTGCATATTTCTATTCTGTTTTATCATATGGTATTATATTTTGGGGCAACTCAGCAGGCATAGATAAGATTTTTAATAGTGAAAAACATGTTATTAGAGCAATATGTCAGGCAGGTTACCTCAACAACTTCTTGCAGAACTCTGTTCAAAAAGTTAGGTATTTTCACTTTGGCGTTATTCATTGATGTTATTTGTAATCACAAAAAGGCACTTATTTTTTAATAATTCTGATATTCATCCCTTCAATACAAGGAAGAAAAATAATTTGTTCAAAAAATGTAAACCATTGTCAATTGTACAGAAAGGTGTGCATTATCCAGCTTCAACTGCCGCATAGAATTAAACAGTTGTCCGATAACCAAGGTAAATTTAAGTCTGAATTATCCTCATTTTTGCTTAGCCACTCCTTCTATTCAGTAAAGGAATATATAGAAGAATTGGAGACGAGTAATTAGTTTATAATGTTGGAATCGCCTTTCTATTTGGTTACAAAAATTTGTTATAAGTATATTTATCTTTTATATAATAAAATAATGTAATAAAAGTACACTCTGACTCATTCCACATCCTTGAAGCTTAGCTTCTTTACAGGACCTACGGAATATGATTATTATTATAAGTCGCCAAATGGCCGATCTGTCACGTTCTGAAATCCGACGTCTCGTCCCTCCGGCGCCTTGATGCTGATTTGTACTCAGTGTCTCCAATATGGGGAATTATTCACCACCCAGTGACGAAATAATGTGGCCATTGCCACATACACTCATTACAGAACACTACACAACTTTCTGATTCAATAAGAGTCGAGATTGTAGTTGATCTAAAAACCGGTTACTTATCTTGGTCTTTTCCCTTAACTTCGTGGTCTCACTTCATGACCAAACGTATTGTAGTAATTCTGTTCATTGTACTAAACGATTTATGTTTTCCTCGTCGCATTCGGAGCTGAATCCTAGCAGAACGACAGGTCTAATACAGTTCTTTTGCTGCTACATTCAATATTGTTAGTGTTTCCATGTTCAACTTTCATTACTGAGAAACTGTAAGTTTTTTTTGCAGCTTCCATTCGAAACGTCACGAATCAGTAAAGTTGCAATTCAAAATAAAGTACATTGAATGAATATGGCGTCAATCGGTAAGAATGTCACGTCACAGTGAAACGACGCGCTCTCTTAAACATTATATACGAAAGCCGTGTACTTCGTAAATACAGACCAACGTCTTCAATACTGGTACAAAAATGATTTTCAACTACATGCATCTTCGTAACCCAAAATAAGACTAAGAATATTCATGAATCCAGCTCAATTGTCAAAGTAAATAAGCATCTACAATTTCACAAGATAGCTTCTCAGTAATCAACCGATCAGTACGAATTTCCTATAACAAAGAAACAAAAATCAGTTTTATTCAAAACAAATAAGAGTGTGGTCATTCAACTTGAACTTACTGTCGTCGTCAAAAAAGTAGAACCCTGAATTTGAAGCCTCACTGTGCCCATTTGGATTCACCTACGTTATTGTAAAAGTTCTCACTTCACGCAGAATTTCGTTAGATTTTTTTATGATATGAAAAAGAAATTTTTTAAATTCATTTTATACATTCGTTTTGGCGAAAAAACTGAAAAAAGTGAGGGATTTTTGTCTTTCCTTCATATAGCTCGTCTTTGACAACTCATATATTTCAAACTGTTGCTTTAAATGGTCTGAAACTGCAGCAGAAGACAGTTAAATTCCTTCAAAATCCACCCACAAAGTTTAAATCAACTACTTTTAAAAAATTAATTAGTGGACCTCTACTAATTCCTGGACAGCGCATAGCAGAATAGTGCGACAAAGCTTTTCTTGTAGCAGTTGAAAGTCATAAATATAAGCTTCATTGACGTAGCAACGCTACAAAAGTTTGTGCCATGTTTAACAAAGTGCAGGGAGAAAGGAAAGGTTTATTGGACCGGAATGCCAGCGGGCAGGGGTGCCACCCTACTGTAGCCTCCCGTCCCAATAAATCTATGAGTTGTAAAAGTCGAGCCATATGAAAGAAAGACCAAAATCTCTCACTTTTTTCAGGTTTTTTTTCGCCAAAACGCAAGCATAAAATATATATTTTTGTAATTTCCATATCATGCGTAAAATGAGATCTTTTACATTAACGTAGATCAATCCGAAAGGGCACAGTGACGGCTTCAAACTTAGGGCTCTACTACTTGGACGACGACAGTAAGGATATCTTTGCGAACATTTCGTCATGTTCACCAATGTTCGTGGCATTGTATTTGCTTATCGATATTACTCTATGCGATTTCGAAAATCCAAATGATGGAAGTTTAGTATAAACCGTTTCTTTCCCCGATCTCGCACTTTTACAATGATTTGAAGTGAGTTTCCATCACGATAAATGCATTGGCTGACGATACAAAACACGTTTAGGAAAATTAAAAAACATCGCGTTGCACATTTTCGAATCATGTCACTCAAATACTTGGCTGGCTATTTGTAAGTATGTTTCGTAAAGGTCGTTTCTGCTCTTCGGAGTGCCCCACGCATTTATAAATGCCATGTTGTGACGCAAGACCAGAGTTACAGCAAAAGACAATAGGCACACAGGCCAGCACTTGCGTCACATGACACATCACATAAGTTACGGCATCTCCACAAACCTCAAGTAGATTTGACAATTTAATTTTGGCCAAACGTGTGGATTGCTTAATATGTACCAGTCGAAATAACTACAGCAATTGATATGGAACTGAAAGAGAGAAAGGTAGTCAATTACCTAGCATAGAAGCTCGGCGTCGCTATTCGAGACAAAAAATATTTAATCAATATTTCTTCGCGACGATAGGTAATCTCTTTCTCTATTTCCTTTCCATATATTTGTAGCGCAGTAGGACCCCTACCAAATTTTATTCGAATTTTAAAGGATATAAAATTTCAGGAAGAACATTCTAACTGGAGACAGGCAGGTGAGAAGTGACGGGGGACATTCCTGTCTGCAGATTTATAACACTAAGCTTGTTTTGCTGAAGAAACATCGCCCTTATAAATTTCCGAAGGACACTGTTCCCTGTGTCATGGAAAATTTTCCGCGCCGGACGAAGGAATCGTGAGGATTGGCGGAAGAAACGTCACGTGTGATAGCGTTTTCCTTTAGAGAAGGGATATACGAGTTCAGCTAGGAGGTGAGGAGACGAAAAATATTCAGTGTGGAGCAAGACGTTGAGAAGGCGAGGAGGCAGAGCAGGAGAATGGTTCTAGACGTTTAGAAGGCGAGGAGGTAAGAGATGGAGAGTTGATCAGGACGTGGAAGGAAGGGGGAAGCTGGAGAGTGTAAAAAGAGTTGGAAGTGAGGTGTGAATTGGGTCTCTTTAGTGAGAAGGTATTGAAAACTTAGAAGGCCAGAGGGAAGGAGGATAAACTGGGTTTTCCTCAATCACTGGCAGTACGAGTTTCATTCCAATTTCCCCCAGCAGAGGGAAAATTTACAATTCAACCCGAAGGTAAAAGGAAGTTCCGGTCACATAGTAACCTGCATCAAGATTCAAATGAAGATAAAACAGGTTCCTCAATCGGACTAAATCTCTGCTTCACGTGGTTACCCCAATGAGTAATTAACCCTGATATTTAAAAATCGTCCTCTTGAATTAATTTATTTATTTGTAATCGCGCGCAGGACCCCTTTAAAGTGATTATCTTTTTATATAAATAAAATTATTACATCATACACTTAAAGTGATTTCATTAAACAATTATGTATACATTATATACACAGAGTGACCAAATTATTCTGACCACTTGACAGCGTCACAGTGTTGACGCTGAAGGCGAGACACCTTCAAAATAGAAATGCAGAAGAAGTGAATCATCAGTTGTACTGTGTTGTTTGCGAAGATGTGGGCAAAATAAATGATTTAAAAAGTTTGAACGCGGGATGAGCGCAGACGCTCGAAGCTTCGGAACCAGTGTCAGCAAAGTTAGCAGCAGTTATCAATGTTAACAGAGAGTAAGAATAGGCTAAAGAGTAAAAAACCGGGTCTCGGCGACAGGCTTGTGGTCGGCACAGGCTACTCGATGCTCGAGCTGAAAGGAGACTTTCCAGAGTTGTAGAGTGCGACAAGGGAGCAACAGTGCGTCCAATAGCGGAGAATCTTAATCAAGGGCTAACTGTGAAGTGTCTGAAAGAACTGTTCGGCGCACATTACACCGTATGGTATATGGAAGCCTGTACAGTTTTCCTTGAACAGAATCAGACGTCTTCACTTCGCAAAGATGACAGGGTTTGAACACAATTGTGTTCTTTTGAATACCTAATACGATTTGTTTTTATGTTTATTTGTGAGAGTTTTTAAAGTTGTTTTATAGTTTGTCCGTTATACATTGCATTACAATCTAAGGAATTAATTTTGTAGGTACATATGCACGTCTAAGTTTTCATCCTTCTTAACTTCATTGCATAAGAAACTTTTCATTTTATAAGATAATTGTATTATACATATCATGTTGTAAATTTATTTGGTGTATCACATCAGATGTATCACACCAGATGAGGTTCCAAATGTAGTACCGCAAAGTCTTGTTCTGATAATAAAGTTTATATTATTATTTTCAGACTTATAGGCTGTTTTACTCTCTTTGATTTCCAGTAATATATTGTACTGTTCGTGAGACTCTACATGGCGTATTTATATGCGCAGTAGGGAAAGGAGAAGCGGAAGGGAAGTATTGTCGTTTGAGCCGGAACTTCCCCAAGTGGCCTGGCGAAACGCTACTATCATTGTAAAAAAACATTAATTGTATACTTGGAACGCGATGTGGAGACTGCGATGACGTCACTCTGGCTTCAAGAGGCATGTGATGGCAAGTGCAACTCCTCCCAGCGGGGCGACCCTGAACCGAAAAGAGCAATGCGCGCGGCCGACCAATGCTGTCGGTTGCTCGGGGTCCGAAAATCCACATGATGGTGGCATGTCCACGTCCCAGGCCAACGCACATTGGAGTTGGACTCGAGAGGGCATGGTTTCGCGGGAAAACGTTCCTTCTAGTCTTTTCCAAGGGAGTAGGGGACCCTTCCCACAGGGGATTTTGCTCAGGCACAAAAATGCCAGGCTGGAAACCGAACACATACATACACCCTATACATATTATCTATTACGTTTTATGGGTGCGTTTCTTGACGTATAACATATCCTCAACAGTTGCCAATATATTTCCTAGCAGAAATGTTTTCAGAATGGCTTTTACACTACCTACTTGTCTCAAAAAGGTCGGAGTAATAGTGACCTCCTGTCTACCCCCACCACAATATGGACGGAGCTGTCCACTGCGTTGACACACGACTCGCTAAATCTCCTGAACAATACCTAATCCCTACAATATGTTGTTAACTGAAACAATTTTCTGCTTACCTAACATTTGGTTGAAGATCTTGTCGAAATTCACTTCGCCCTTCTTCTCCAGGTACTTGTGCATAACACTGCGTACACTGTAACAAAAATAATTATACATTTTTCATCAATCAATTAATTTTTTCAGAGGTTATAATGTAAATAAAGCTACTGTCACATATCTGCTATTAAAGACAGCTCCCACAACGTGGGTGATTACCCTCAAGTAGCCCATCACCCGCAGTATATACGAGTGGGCTGAAAAGTTTCCAACCTCAACATTATGTTGACAGCATGCGTCAAAAAACCTACGGAAATGTCTAAGCATCCGCGGAAGATAATCACCATTTTGGACCAGCAATTTTTGACTTGCAATCGCTTGAGTAATGTTTTTTTTTGGGAAATGGAAAATATAAACGAGCATCCATAGGCAAAAAATGACATATTACCTGGAATAAAAGTGGAACCTAGGGTTTCTTTTACAATTTATAAATCTTTTAATACGTAAACAGTTAACACGCCGTACATTGGGACAGACACGTAAATTGTTAAGATGTGGCGTACGTTTAAAGAGAGGCGTCTTCAGTCATTTGTGGCAAAACCTCAGCATGTCAATTTTGTGTCCTGCATTCAGCCCCCAAGAGAACAGTTGTAATGAACAGCAGGGACCTCCCACACCCAGGACTGTAACGGATCAATATTTTGCATATTTTTTCAAAACTCTCCCGAATTAACAGTAATTTTGGAAATCCGCAAAGCGTGGGAGTCGCCAGTATCTGAAAACTTAGGAGAGTGATTTAAGTCGGACGTCCTCCGAGACATGCAGCCTTGAGGGACCAGGGAACAGCTAACCACACCAGAGAGGTTAATTATCGTATGTTGCATTGTATATTGTAGAAAAAATTATGAAAACAGAAGAGTCGCCCCGGTAGTGTGGTGGTTCCCATACTAGCGTCCAGATCAGACGTTTCAGGCTTGAAATTCTGAGTATGAGTGGTGAATGTGTACAAAGTTAGCCATGAGGAAAAGCAATATCTCACAGAGCTTTAGGCACTCCAATTTTAATTTCTTTCCATTGGTTCCTTAATGAAAAATGTTTTCACCCTTTATGTCCCCCCCAGATTTTTGAAGAGTCATTCTGTTACACCCTGCATATGTGTGCAGATTTGCTGGTGTAAGAATGAATGTCGTTTGTGTAATCTCCAAGGTCTCATTTGCGTGTGTTTTTAGAAGTTTGTATACCCTTCCTTCAATACTATTGATTGTGTCTGAATAAAAGGGCGTAAGAGGCACGGGTAAAGAAATTGTGTTTCGTTAGTCAACCGGAACGATTTTAAAATTAGAGTTACTATTTCAAAATTGGGATTTTTTTCATCTGTTGAATATATATATATATATATATATATATATATTTTTTTGGTTAACAGGCTACATGAGGGTGATCCTGAAACAGGCAACTCCCCTTTAATAGCATAGGAAGGGAATTGAAAAAGGGGGGATGCGGAAGGTAGAGCAAGGTAGCCAAGGGTTGACTAGGGCCCCCGGGCTATGGTTTAAGGATCCTACCCGGTGTTTCACCTAAAGAGATGCAGGGAAAACCCTAGAAAACCTGCATCAGGTAGGTCGGGCATTGGGTACTATTCTCACGCCCTTCCGAATGACGGGAGACGAGTTTGCTGTGGGGACGCAGCATTCCCTTCTCCGTGTCTCCACCAGTTTCAGGAGGCAGTTGGCCGACTGATCCAATGGGATCAGCGGACAACTCTTGCCATATGCCCAAGGTCTTTGACCCCGTACATATACCTCCTAAAATAGGTGAAGGTGTCTCGGCATATGAGAACTTTGATAAAAAGTACCCAGAGAGAGTGCGAGGCATTCCCGACATGATCAGGTAAGCCCCGCAGTCACTCTAGGCTGAAGCGTCTACGAGAAACTCTCGCAGCGCCTTGAGAAAATTTTGGCGCGCTAAATTCCGATATATATTATAAATTGTAAGCGAACGTCTGCGGGTGACGTAGTCATTACGTAACCGGCTAACTATTGCTTGCGATGTTAATGCAACTCTTTAATCGATTTGACAATTAAATAGAAAAGAAAATTATAAATTTAAATCGTACTTGTCACGGGATTAATTTATTGGAATTTGATTATTTGATTTATCTTCTTAGAATAAGTATTCCATGGATTCCGTAACATGAAAGATAAATTTTAAAAAAATAATAACATTAAAAAAAAGAGAGTTTCGAGCTCGAGACGTCATATCGGGCGGACGTGTCTGATTTAACCATCCCTACCTAAATGTGGGAAGAGAAGTGGAGAATCTAACTCCAGAAGTCATCGCGGACACGTCTAGTTTAATCCTACACACATCGACTGAGGAGAAAAAGTCGAACGTATTTACAATTATATCAAACTTCTTAAGCAAATACAGGGTGCCGCCGTCCGCGGGAGTCGCTGTAGGGAGTGGACGCCGATCCTCCTTACTGGACGCCATAACGTACAAATAGAGGATAGGACCTGTTGTTGCTGGTTGCTGCTGCCTGCCACATCCCGAGTTGGGCGCTCTGTTCGGCGATCGTTAAAACGAATTATAAAGTTGCTTCCAATAAATTAAATTTTTGTTTTATCTGTCTCTATGCTGAATATGAAATAGACCGACACTCCTCGGGTCCAAACGAACCGAGTTCCTTCCCCCCGATGCGAAGAAGGAGAAGAAGAGGGGTTGGGAACTCACAATATACATTTTATTGGTTAATTCGTACTTTTTGATGGCTTGCTGATGTTTGAATAAGAGATCTGTTAGATATTCAATGATACTAGTTAGACATATTAATGATAAATCTATTTCAGGAGTTAGCAGATGAAGTAAATAATGGCTAAAGCCTTTGATGTAGTGCCTCATGATATTCTATTGGATAGTGCTGCTATGGGAAGAAAATTTTTTAAGCGACAGATCGCAAAAAGTCGAAATCGCACAACAATTTTCTGATTGAGGCATTGTAACGTCGGGAGCTCCTCAAGGCTCTATAATCGGGCCATTACTGTTTTTAATATTTATTAATAAGTTATCAAATTATTTAAAGTCAGGGGTAAGGCTTTTCACTGACGACAACATAATCTACAGGAAGATAAGGAACGAGCAAGACGCGATAGTATTACTACAAGATCTAGATAAAGTCAATAGTTGCGCTCAGGAAAATGAAATGAAAATTAATGGAACGTTAATGGAAAGTTTACAAAACGCACCTTGTTAAATGAGACAGAATATAGAATAAGCGAGTAGGGAACTAATTCGAAGGGTAACGAGCTGCAAATATCTGGAGATATATTTCAACAACAGACTTCGGTGGGAGGAACGGCGAGCAACTCCTTCAATTTCATAATGAGGGAATTTCAAAATCAAAGGAGTTTGCATATTTATCCTTAGTTAGACCAATATTGGAATACGGGCCGGCTTGTTGGGATCCCTATAGAAAAAATCAAATAGAATCATTAGAGGAAGTTGAGAAAAGGGCTGCTAATTTTGTGCGCGTAGAAATAATTGATGTGAGATGTTGTCACAAAAAACGGAAAAAGCAAGGCTACATTTGCTATTCAAACCTTATATGGGGCAAAAATCATGGATTGTAATTAGCTCCAGTTCTATAGGTAGATGGGATCATAAATTAAAAGTAAAATACAAAAAGGAAAAAACAGATGTTGGCAAATTCTCATTCCTAAATAAGACCATCAACAACTGGAATAATTTACCTGTGGGAGTGTTTGGAGGAAATCTTCTTCAGGGAAATAAATTCAGGACAAATCTCAAAAAATATATGAAGTGAAGTGGTTATTTTGCATAATATAAGTTCGTATTCAGATTTAAATGTTAAAGTGAAGTGTTAAGTTGATATAGTTCGTGTAGTGTTTCTCTTTTTTCCTTCAGGTCTATAGAAATTTTTTCAGATTAGGAGTATATATGTTTAAGAAATGTAATTTTGTATCTGCCACCGGGCTTGCGCCCAATTGTAGGCTAACAATAAATACAAATGCAATAATATTACGTTCTGTGCTGTAGGAATATTTTGGTTCAGCTAGTGAAAATTTCGTTTTCTGTATTTGAGGAGTGAATAAAAAGACGTCCTCTGTAGTAGCACTTGAAGTTCGGTAAACAGGTGAATTGTCAGTCAAGTGGCGTCGTAGCTGGAAACGCGGCTAACGAAGTCTGTTTGTGAAAAGTGTTGGAGCCTGTTTGGTATCAGCCAGACCTTGGCATGCAGATCACACGCAAACACGGAGCGGAATCGAACTCGCACAGTCAACACGACTGCTAATGTCACTGGGAAAGCGACGAAAAGAACGTCCAGTGCAACTCATCATTTACCAAATAAATCAAAGAACCGTCAAAATTTATCATAAATATTTCGCATGTCACAGGTAGGATAACATACAGGAGCTTTCGTCCACTGGAACAAATTCATCCGTCATCAGGACCTGACAGTGGGCAAAACTCGGCAGATAGCGCCTCTATCGTCAACGTACAAACCTGTTGTTGTGGTATTCACTCCTAAGACTGGTCTGATGCAACACTCCATGCTAATCCTTCCTTGCGCAAGCCTTTTCATTTCCCCCACACCTCCCTAATCTGCATCTTCTGTTCCTGCCCCACACACTTCCCTCTAATGCTAGTTTTACAAGACCCTCATGTCTTAAAACGTGGCCTATTAATCTATCCTTTCTCTTGGTCAACGTCCTCCATAATGCCCTCTCTTCTCCTATTCCTCGTTAGTGATTCTACCCATGCACCTCTTTCTCCTACAGCACCACGTTTCAAAGGCTTCTATTCCAACTCCCATCGTCCACGTTTCGCACCCATATAACGCCACACTCCATATCAACACATTTAGCAACTATTTCCTAATATTCGCTAAAGCCTTCCTTACCTGTGCTATCCTACTCTAGTTATTACGCTTCCCAAGTAGCAGAATTCCTTAACTTCAACCTTTGTCACTCAACTGTTTCCCAAACTACACTCCATTACCTTGGTTTTGCCTCTCTTATCCTCATATTGAACTCTTTCTCCAGGACCACGTTCATGCCACTTATTATGGTTTCTAAGTCTTTTTCTGACTCCCCTAATACTACAATATCATCGGCAAAGCGTAGGGTTCTTATCCCTTCTGTAGAGGTAAGCCTGATTACTCAATATTTTATTACTGCCCTCTTCATAATTCTTAATAGTGTCTTCCAGTTCACGTTATAAAAAGCTTTTTCTAAATTTACGAATGATTTTTTCTTATTCTGTCTTCTAAAATTAGACGAAAAGTTATGCTTCGCTCTTTCTAAAACCAAAGTGATCTTCTCCTAACTTGCATTTTATATGTCGTTCCATCCTCCTATATACTCTTTTCGTCAATACTTTGCATACATAAGGCACAAGCTCAAGTATTTTAAGATATCTTAATGTATACTCAATGTTTTTCCAAATTCGGTTTTATGTTGAATTTTCAACAGTTCAATGTGTGGTTGACCTGTGACAGTATAATGTTTTTGTTTCTATGTATTCTCTTTATGCTGTAATTTTGCTTTCGATTTTTACTACCAATCTCATTCTTTACATAGCTCATAGAACTAATTTCCTTTCCTGATATTTTTCTGTCCCTTAATGCCAAATTGAGGTGGTTAATTAAATAAACGTATTCAATTTAATTAATGAATTTCGGTTAAATGCATAGTGTTAGCAGTACTTTCTCTGTTAAGGCCCAACATAAACAACATTATGAAATTACCTTTCTCGATAATTTATTCCTATTATCTTAAAAAAAAATTATAGTCGGCAAAGCGTAAGGTTTTTATTTCTTGTCCTTGCAGTATGATTCCTTTTCCATATTCCGTTTTAACTTGCTTCATAGCCTGTTCTATATATAAGTTAAACAGCATGGGTGACAGACTGCATCCTTGTCTTACTCCTTTCTTTTCTTGTTCTGCTGTTCTAATTACTGTTGTCTTCTGTAGATGTCGATATTTCATTCCAGTTCACATTATCAAAGTCTTTTACTTATTCTACGAATGCCATGAACGTAGGCCTGTTTTTTTATCTTGTCTTCTAAAATTAGCCGAAAAGCTTCTCTTGTCCCTACATTATTCCTAAAACCAAATTGATCTTCTCCTAACTTGCATTCCATTTGACGTTCCAATCTCGTATATTGTCCTATGTTCTGTTTTCGTTACTAGAAACCTAAAATACTTCATTAATTTTATTTAGGTTCACGAAAAAATTGACATTTTGAGAACATGGAAGATCCTATATCATTAAGAAAACATCAAAAATTCCTGGGACAAATTTCACGTCCAATGCATATACTAATCCCATTATACAATGTCCACGATCAACCGTGGAACATTTCAAAGGTTTGCGATATTAAGAACAATCATCAACCCCAAATTCCATAACTTTTTTTTTGGTTTAACTGGCTACGTGACGGTGATCCTGCAGCAGGCAACTCCCCTTTAATAGCATAGGAAGGGAATTGAAAAGGGGGGATGCGAAAGGTAGAGCAAGATAGCCAAGGGTTGACTAGGGCCCCCGGGCTATAGTTTAAGGTTCCTACCCGGTGTTTCACCTAAAGAGATACAGTGAGAACCCTAGAAAACCTGCATCAGGTAGGTCGGGCATTGGGTACTATTCTCACGCCCTTCCGAATGACGGGAGACGAGTTTGCTGTGGGGTCGCAGCATTCCCTTCTCCGTGTCTCCACCGGTTGTAGGAGACAATTGGCCGACTGATCCAATGGGATCAGCGGACAACTCTTGCCACATGCCCAAGGTCTTCGACCCCAGTACATATCCCTCCTAAAAAAGGTGTCTCGGCATGTGAGAACTTTGATAAAAAAAAAAGAGAGTGCGAGGCATTCCCGACATAGTCAGGTGAGCCCCGCAGTCACTCTGGGGTGAAGCGCCTGCGAGAAAACTCCCATAATTAACCAATCTACAGCAGAAAGGAAGCAATATCCGAAAAGTCTGTGAGACACATGAGAAAAGAGTAATGGGCTCAATCTCATAATGAAACCAAACAGACCAATGATTAACGACTCCTGAAGTGGTTTATATCGATCCCTTGAGGTCGACTCAGACCTGCAACGGTTCTATGACAGCGAAAACAAATCAGGTGGTAATCATTTATGCTGGTTGTGACCGAAATTTTGACATTCAATAAATATAATAATTAACATAACGCACACAGTACCTTTACTGTCAGAACTAAACTAATGTATTTCTTATTTTAGTCGAGTCCAGAGACTGGTTTGAGGAAAGTTCTCTATGGAGAATCTTTTTCCTTTAATCCGCAAATTGTTGCTTTCCGTCGATGTGATGATGGCAGCGAACGTGGCAGCGGGAGCTCTGCAATGGCTTTGGCGACTGTGCTGACGACGTTCATGTGCTTGTGTGAACGTTCCGTGATTGTACGCAAGTGGGAGGATGCTTTGTACAACACCACGACAATTAAAACCCTCATCTTTTTATGAATCCAGTCTCATAATCGGTTCTGAAATCAGTAAAGTCTTGGGAAGTAATACAACTGCCTCTATTTGGCATAATGACATTAGCTGTTGTGAATGAAGCAGGTTTGTAAATGACCTATCGCGTCAGTAGATATCGATTTTGATGGAAACAACTTGGTGAAGAAGGAAGCACACCACAAACCAACTCCGTAGTTTACTATTGAATCCTTGCGCCTTTCACGCTTCTCATCACGATGAAAGCTACAAGGATAGCAAAAACGTTGCCAGGTATTTATTTAAACACTAATGTACAGTCCGTGATTGGCTGATTCTTTTTGCAATTTGTAAAAATATTTATCTTTCAAATTCGTGCTCAAATTCTATTGCACTACTCCGTCATTCCATGTCAACTCTCAACTAATATAAAATATACATTCATATAAAGTTATCAGAAACTTTCCCGTGGCTGGTCTTGCCAATCTTTGTAGCAAATCCACCAACGCCACGAATTTTGTGAAAATTCTGTTTCGTTAGCAAGGCATTGAATGTTACATCAGTGAAGAAGAAACTCGCGCCTCTATGAAGGAATACTTTGGCTTTTGGTGACCTCGTGGAAATAATATTAAGTAAGTGATTAATCAAAACAGTGTAACGGTCAAACACATTTGCTCGGGCTTTTGGCGGTGCGGAACCAAAACAACGGGAGACAGCATTTGAGCCAGGGGCAATAAATCCCAGACTCAACGTCGGGCCTTGGGTGTTTCCAATTTTGGGGAGAATTGGCATCGGGTGGCGTTTTTCCCCCCAAGTGTAACCATAAATGTGATTGACAATATTCATCCCTGCCACCTGGGTAATATAAACCAAAGATTTTAAAAAGACTGGCAGAGAGAGATTTGGACCTTGTGCGAGAGCGGTGAGATGAGATTAGAACAGATCGATTGTCGAAAGACATTTACACAGATTTTCTTGGAGAGATTTTGGACAGAATTTTGTAGTTGGTGAGAAATTCCGCTTGGAATCTTCTCACTCCTGACTGGGGTTCAAATTGTGGCAAGGGAGATTTTTAATTGCTTCCTGAAACAGGAAGAATAGGAGGTTCGGCAGCTGTAATCTGAAGAGAGGACGAGCCAATTAGTAGGAAGGAGCTGGAACCTGCATTAAGCCGGCACGGTAAATTGCACATGTAACCCTATTTCCTGATTTCCTGTACTGTCAGGTCCGAGAAGATTAGTGTAAAATATTTCTGCTCTAAGAGAAGGCCCGTAATATGCGACCCTGAGGATAGAGTTAGAATTGTTTAAGTAATTAATTTGTATCATGTTTGTAACCATATATATAGTTGTACTTGCCGAAAGAAGTGTCGGCATTAAAAACAAAATTGTAATTATTATTGTAAAAATATTTTGAGATCAAGTAAATTATTGTTTTTCTTTTATATTGTAAAAACTCGTAATTAATATATCAATATTCCACTTAAAATAAATAATATCCCCCTTTATTCGTTACATTACTTTTACTTTATGTATAAGTCATATACCTAAGAAATTGGAATACCATTTAAGCACACATTATTCGAGCGATTGTTACTCAATGTAACACGATGAGACGATATTTTTCGACTACAGTGGGCTTAGATCCAAAATTTTATAAATAATACGTAGAGACACCAAAATGTGTTCTATTACAGAAAATCCTTATCTTTCTATGGTGTAAAATAGAAAACGGTATCGGGTGCCCTGTTTATCCCTATCAAAATTTTCATATTGTTCCCACTTCTTTAGTTCATATGACCAAGGTGGCAATAACATTCATGGTTACTCTTCTCTGGGAGTCACAGTTTGCCCCTCTCCTTCAAGGTTCTTGGGGAAAAACACAAACCGATACCACCAAATGTCACCATAGTTGGGGAACACCCGAGGCGCGCCGTGATGTCCAGTTTTATAGCCCCTGACTCCTTTCTTTTGATGTATTAGACCGTTACAGAACTCTCTCTCCTGCCACAAGGACCCTCAGACAGCCTCAAATATTACATTAAACTATCTAACCAATCGACAGTAATGGAAAAATGGTAAATAAAACTGAACGAGAATAAATCTGCAGTCTCTGAAAAGTAAGTTCCCCCCTCTCTCCCCCCGTCAAATTCTACAAACAGAAACAGTAAAATATTTAGTACTAAATACTCATACAGTCCTCACTGACTTTAACGTATATAGTATTTTCGATTATTTCTCACTTATGTGGACTAACCAATCTTTTTTTTTCAGGTGTAACCATCTCTGGATGCAGTTCAGGAAACAAATCTTTTCTTCTGAGTATACTTTTATTTAACGTCTTTGGAAAATTAATTTTTGCTGTTCGAAAAGAATCCCAAAAGCCTGGACTAAACGTGGGGAAATCTTTAATAAACAGTCTTAAATTTAAAAAAAGGCTGGCATGTTGCCTGTATTTTTTATATGAAAATGTCAGAAAATTGGTTGATTGAATTTATAAATACATTATGGAGGAAATTGGTATGAATTATAAGGGATTTACAAATATTTAGTCAGTACAACCAAATACAGACTGGTATTGAATATACAACTTTGCGGTCGTGATTGTAATTGCTATACCAATGTGTCATAAATCACAATTATAATATTAAATTAATATTAATAATGTAAAGAGAGAACATTATTGTTCTTGTACGAAACGTAGTCGACCGAGTTCGGTTTTAGTGTCCAGTGCTCTGCGAACGAAAGATTCATATCGTTAGGCAAACAGAAGTGCAATAAGCTCCGGAAAAAAACCATCATCTCATATGAGTCATTACAGAGAGTGTTTGCTGGATCAGACCGACGCTTACGAAACAATAATTAAAATTCTCGACATCACAGAATGCTGTTGAAATACCACGAACAAACTTTAATCTGTGACGTTTCATAATTAAAAAGCGAATATCTTGCAAGTTGTGTGTTGGAGAGCAGTTTTAATTGGGATATTCGCCACTGCCTTGAGCAGTTGACAGAACCTGACCTCATTCTCCTTCCTTCCCCGACAACGCCACCAGATATTCTCGTTTTGGATTTCTTAATTTTTTATTTACAGTCGTATTAACTTCTACTGTCATTAACAAATAAATATTTTTAATTAATGAATGGTGCTGATTACAAAATTAAATTACATTTGTGTTAGTATTTTGATAGCACTACTCTAATTATTATTTTCATAAATTGTAATATTTTATCCTGTAACTTTTAATAATTCACTATAGTGTAGATTTCTTTTTCTGGCAGAACGTTCCTTTTATACTGTTCGTCCTTTGTGCAATCCAAGAATATGTGCTGCATTGAGACTGAGATGGTATAAGGCAGTGATGGGCAAACTACGGCCCGCGGGCCAAAATGCGGCCCCCTCAATGTTCTATCTGGCCCGCGAGACATTATTCCCAATCTGACGAATAAAAAAGAATACAGGCTATATGAAAAATAAATATTTTCTTCCCTTTCCTCTTGTATCAGTGACGACATACAAATTTATTGATTTGTCCTACATATTGGAATGTTATGCTGAGAATGAGAGGCACTGACTGATGGCAACTTTGTAGCGAAGAGTAAATTTGGCAACGGAGCCCCTTAACAGTTTCTTGATTCAAACCTGTCTTAGAGTTGTTGGTTTTTTAGTTTTATTCTGCTTATTTAGCCCCAAGATGTTATCTAAGAAACGTTGATTCTGAGCGCCATGTTTTCAAATATAGAGTTGAAAGTATTTAGGCGACTTTAGGTAAGTAACATTAAGAAATAGGAATTTGCATCAGCTAGACACATGCGTCTGGCTCATAGCTGTTTAAAAATAAACACTACATCTCAGGTACGAAGGAATGCTCCGCTCGTCTTTCGCTTAACGCTGCAAAGGTTCTCGGAAAACAGCCCCCGTTTGCCCTACGCTGGCGTGACGTAGAACGATAAAGCTATGTTGATTCGTTCTCCAATGAAAGCGCGTTTAAGTAGGAACCAAACAGAACTTTTTGACCGCTCACTGATCTAGGGAGAGGTTGGTTGATCAGACATTCTCCGGTTGATGATGACGGAGAGAGGACGTAGTCTACGAGTGGGTCATATTGTAGCGTTAAGACTTCTGTGACGATTACTTTGTGTGCAGAATTCGTTGATATCCTATTTAGCCCACGGTTAGCCTTGAGTGTTGAGAACTTTTGAATATTTAGCTAGTCGTAAAATAATTGTTTTATAATAAATAGATATTTTTCATCTTAAAACGTTCAATATCTCCTCTGCCCTAATAGATAGAAAGGCACGCTATACAACTGTTTCATCTGCAACAAAACTGTAGCATTTTAAAAGACTATAACATTTCACGATGCTTCAAATCTAAAGTAAATTGGCTAGCCTTAAGTTTTTTTTCCTCACCTTTGGTCCCCTTTCTAAAAAGTTTGCACATCACTGGTGTAAGGTATCCCGATAAGCCAAATTTCACTAGTATGTGGCCTCTAGAACTGATTTGACAAGGGATCAAAGTCGGTCTTTCAGAGGTTACAGCCCATTGAAGATGGACTTCTTTTTCTGAACCAGTGTACAATGAGCTCAATTATTTTGCACATTTTCAATTGGGATCTGGGTTTACTTTCTTACATTTCATGAGATTCGGAGATGGTCGAGTGGAAAGCCTATGGTGATTTGACATGTTTTTACGAAAATCGTTTCGTTGTGTTCAATATTTCCGAAAATGGCGTTCCGAACACTGAAAACAAGTAATATTCACTATATCCTTCTTTCATTAAAATTGCCATTTAGTCTCCACTCACACACCTCTTCCCCTCACTTATGATAACATCGCTGGAGAATTTCGAGTGCACACGTGAGGGAAGTTCATCCCTGCTTACTGCTTGAAGCGTCGGCCACTCACTTCGGGCTCCCAATCACCATTTAATTCTCTTTGTATTACCACATGTATCATTTTGTCTCCTAACTATTAACACTTTCACTCGCTTATTCATCTTTCAATTACATTTCCGAAAAGTAACGCACTGAGTCACATAAGAAACGAAGCACGCCGAGAGCAGATGAGTTGGCCGCCCTGTGTTCGCTCGCGGTGGCCTCTTTTTCACGTTTGCAGAGCCGCAAAACCAACAAATATCCTCGTCTCGTGCGTGGAAATGCCACCATACACAATCTCGAGCCAACAACTTAAAACACTGTATTATATCATTACATCAACGATAATTTAAATCAATACTCTAATTTTTCGACAAGTTCAAACAATTTATTTTATTTTCTCAGTCCTTTTACAGTAACTTTCGACTGTTTATGATACGGTCATTTTAATCTGTGAAATAAATTTAAAACTAGCATTCACACGTTACCAGCATGTAAGCAGTTCATTAAAACATACAATTTCAAAGTTATCACTCTATAATGAATATAGGGGGAATTAATCATTTTTATTAATTTATTTTATACTTAGAAACCATAATAAATGGCATGAACGTAGTCGTGGAGAAAGAGTTAAATATGAGGATTAATAGAGGGAAAACTAAGGTAATGGAGTGTAGTATGGGAAACACAGGAATAAAAAAGGCTGTTAAACTGAGAAGGGATATTTTGACGGAAGTTAAGGAATTCTGCTACTTGGGAAGCGTAATAACTAGAGTAGGATAGCACAGGCAAGGAAGGCTTTTGTGAAAAAGAGTAATTTACTTACGGATGAGTGTGAATATTAGGAAATCGTAGATAAATATGTTTGTATGGAGCGTGGCGTTATATGGATGATAGGAGTTGGGGAAAGGAAAAGAATAGAAGCCTTTGAAATTTGGTGCTATAGGTAAATGCGGTAAATCAGATGTGTGGATAGAATCACAAACGAGGAAGTTCCAAACAGAATAGGGGAAAAGCAAACAATATGGAGGACGTTGACTTGTAAAATTTAGCATTAGAGGGAAGTATGTGGGGTAAGAACAGATGAGGGAGGCCAAGGATGGAATACGGTAAGCAGTTTGGGAGGATGGTGGGTGTGCTAGTTATAAGGAAATGAAAAGGCTTGCGCAAGTTAGTTTATCATGTATGGTTGCGCCAGGCCAATCTTAGGACAAAATACCACAAATACAACATTAATTTTTTGAATGGGACATTTTTATGTTAACAATGAACTTTATAATAATAACAAGAAAACAATCACATTCATAATTACTATTTTGATTTTTATGCCAGCACTTCTTTCGTCAATTACAACTACAAATATATTTTTTAACATGATGCAAATTAATGCCTTAAACTTAAACAGTAGTAACTCTAACCTCAGGGTCGCATTTATGGGCCTTCTCATAGAGAATAATGTTAAAACACAAAGTCTACTCGGACCATGGCAGAAACAGAAAATTAGCAAATAGTCACAGAGTAATTACCGTGTCGGCTTAATGCAGGTTCCAGCTCCTTCCTCCTAATTGGGTCGCCTCTCTTCAGTTTACAGCTGCCGACCTCCTATTCTTCCTGTTTCAGGAAGAATTTAAAAAATCTCCCTTGCCACAATTTGAACACAGTCATGAGTGGGAACATAAGCGTGAGCTAGTTCCAAGCGGAATTTCTCACCAAATATGTCGTTCCAGCTCTCCCGTCGCACTCCCCTCAAAAAATCTCTCCAAACTATCTCTTGTAAAATATCACCCTTGAATCTCTGAAAAATCTCTCTCCGGATGGATATCCACCAATAGCATTTATGGTGATAATTGGGGAAATACACCACCCGACGCCGCCAAATTCTCACAAAAATTGGGCATATCCCAAACCACGACGCAGAGTCTAAGTTTTATTGCCCCTGGCTCAACTGCTGTCTCCTTTCTTTTTACTCCATGCCACCAAAAGCCCGAGTAGATGTGTTTTCCCGTTACCAGTCGTCTGACCTAATACAAACGTTGCCTCTCGTCAAAGTCCACTAATTTTATTTAAACCTGCCCCCCCCCCCCAATTAGATTCAGGCAAAACTGAACACAGCTAAAATATTCCCACAACAGCATGACTAACTTCTTAACTAAACCAATAAATTATGCCAAGTATTACCAAAAGTTTTTTATTAATACCAACCTACTATGAAGGGTGGCTTAAAAATTATATATGGAATTTTGTGTCATTTTATATGAACAATTTCTATAAACAGTGCTACAAATAAGCTATGACGGGGATTTATTATTATTACCTTGCATATAGACTAATGGACATATCCATAAGCCACTTTACTACCATTATTAGTCCTGTGCAATAATAGTGCGATCAACTTACTAAATACTTAGAAATTTTCTACTGTTAAAATGGTGAATTATCAGCATTAAAATAAATGAGTTAATATTGCCATAATTGAAAACTTGTAGTGTATTGATCCGCACTTCAGTAATGTGGACTCGATGCAACCATTTTTATTTGTGTACTTTATTTACCTTTTATTTCTAGTATTTTCTGTTTCGAGAATGTTCTATTTCTGGAGTACAGAATTTCTTTGTTAAATAAACGTCTATAACCTCTAGGTGTGTGTGTTACTGTACCTCACGATCCTACAGAAACGTGACAATATGAAAATTCAGTACAGTGTAACTTTGTTGGAAATGAATTCAAAAATGATAAGATTATAAACATTATTTCTGTAATTAATTAATGATATTTAGTGTGATTCAATTTAGGTTCCCTCATTGTTGTCATTTTCTAAGTATTCTCCATTTTTAAGTTAAAGTATAAATCTCTCTTTATGGCACTAAAGCAGTCGTTAACTGATATACTGTAATATACGTTCATTAGTTATGTCGTGCTTTTAATGATTATGACCATCGGCCAAAGTTATGGAATATTATAATTTTGAAATATAAGGACATCCAAGTTGTTTTAAATGTTTTTCTTAATCTAGTTATTTAAAATGTCGATGACGATTTCTTGTTGTAGGGTTGAATGTAATATGCAAGAACGCGGTCGATATTGTCAGAGGCAAAGAATTCGGACCAACTAAAGACCTTGCTGCGGCTATTAACCAACACAGAAACACTGACACAACAGATTAATAATGTATCAGTACATTGACAAAATAATCGTGATTCAAAGTGGCGAATTAATTAAAACTTTTATATATATATATGCGTGAGGAGCTACACATCACAATATGTCAAATGTAAATTTAAATTCATCAAGTAGTATATAAAATGATTAAGTTTGTAGTAAACCACATGTAGTGAATATTATATAATAAGTAGTTATTAAGATAGATTTGTACTAAACGTTAAGATATTAGTAAGTATTTATTAAAATAGAGAGATTACTTTTTTTCAGTATCCGGGTGACCGCATGGAATACACATTATGCGTTCCGTGTAACGTGATAACATTACTGAGGATTTTAGCAGGGTAAGTGTATTTTTTTCAAGGACAAACAGGTGTGGATTCCTGTGTATACCTGGGAGGACGTATCTGCATAAATTATTTCTCCCCGCCAAGGGACAAAATGGCGAGGATTGACCATATTCGCGGGAAATTGGGGACGTGTTCTTTCCACATTTAGAAAAGTTTTTGGTGGTCAAGATGGAAAGAATAAATGACGTGTGACGAAAAAGGTGGGGAAAGAACAGAGTTGGTGTAGAGAAGAACACAGTCCGAGCTGACAAGCGGAGAGGAGAAGAGCTCTCTGCGAAGTTTGTACAGTTAAGTCCAGAGCCTACAATTATTCTCCTGGGTGGTAGAACGTTGCCGTCTGGAGAAGCAAAATGGAAGCAGTCCATGGGCAATCAGTTCCCGACTATAGCGAACTGAGACATCAGATGCCATCAGCGGCGACACAGCACCAGGGATCCTGGCTTGATCGTCTTCCTACATCACATACCAACATCCGAGACAGAGCAGGCAACAGCTCAGCCATAGTAAGAACCAAACCAGAATAATTACCAATGTTCTCACGTTGACGCGGTAATTGCGGCTTTTTTAATATAATTTCTAAACTCTGGGTACATAAATTACTTCTTTTCTTTGCATAATTTCTATGGGGTTAAATTTAACGGCGCGGTATGTTTTCTCTATTTAAGATTCGACATGAAAATTGGTGTAATTTTCCTAACCACCACGGTAAGTCACCTGTAAGTCATGCGGGTAGTCGGAGGAAGTTTAAAAATCAGGATAGTTAATTTTGCAAATAGGTCCCATTATTCTTTTATTTAGTGAAAAAAGATTATAAATAATTTTAGTATATTGTAAAATGTTTATTCATAAACTTGGATAGTATATTTATGATAAAATGAACCAGACTATAATATTATCAAAAAGTTGAATCCTAAAATTAAATGTGGTGTATTCTTCTAATGTTTAATTGCCAACGAACAGTCATAGACCTCCACCAAAAATTATTTTGAGAGGTATATTTAAATGCACAAAGGGAACTTTTTAATACCAGGTTTGGCAATCACTTTCAAACTTAAGAATTCCATCAATTACGGTAGATTTGGACCAACCACAGATATACTAGTTATATATGAATATACACTTACTGCCACTTTACCACAGCTAACTAAATATTGTACGCGTTAGTAACAACAAATATAATTATTTGTGACAAATTACATGTGGCACTAACCGTTAACTAATGATATTATTTCAATTTTACACGGTATCTCATTCCTAATTCAAGGAGCACATTCCTTGAAGCTAGATTATGTATTGATTATAGGATAAATTTTTCATTTATTTCTTTAAGAAAATACGAATGACAGTTTCACTTAGACCAGGCGGATTTTATTCATCATGTTGGCATCATGACGTTAACGTATTTGTCGTCGGGTGACTCGTGTCGGGAAAGCGGAACGATTTGAGGGAAAGTTATCGGTCGTTTATACCTCCGAACAGGCACTGAAATTAACATTTTACGGACGATAAACCTGGGAGAATATTCGCGACACTAAAATGACCTTTGCATCTTAATCTCCGCCGAGAAGAGTGAATAAAGTGGGAAGCTACACTTCTCTAACGACAACGTGCATTTATTATTTTGCCATTAAATCGGTTTAAGAAGTATTAAACACACATTTAATCGTCAAGTACATAATTTGGGCAATCGAAACTGAGTGCTGCTAACACGTTAAGTTTCCAACTGTGGGCATGCGTTTCGTATTTGTTATTAGTGTGTAAAAAGCAAATTCTTGTGAATGAGACGTTGCCATGTTGCCGCCGCTAACCTGGCGCTACTCCAGTGGACACCAGTTTAAACTCGTAGAATGAGCCACAACTGCAAAATTCTCAGCAACGACGCTGGATGACGTACTAACTTGTCAGAATCAGGTTCGAGAAAAACTTCGAGATTAACGATCACGTACTGTATCATTTGTTACGCTATATTTAGCCATTTACCAACAGGGTGTGCAGATTTTTAAAAATGTTTTATGGAGTTCACAATTACCATCAATATATACGAGGGTGATCTGAAAAATTTCTGGCGACACAAAGATAAGACATTTTTTCATCAAATTCATTTTTACTATTGTGCCTACTTTCCTTATGAGTAAGAAAAGATATCAGAAATCAAGAAATGAGCAGTAATTATACATACAATACTTTTAAATTCAAAATAGAAAAACTTAGAAGCCGGGATTATTGCTAACCAGCGCCCTAAATATTCTAACCAGTCTTTGTTGCATGTCTAAACCTCTTCAATTTAATATTGAGGCTCTATCTCAGGATTCGTACAGAAGGAACCAATATCATTGATCATGTTTCATTAAATTATTAGATGAAGTCCAGCTCGCTAGCTTAAGAGTTTTCCTAGATTCATTAATTCAATTTCAGTAATCTTTTCAACTGAGCTTAACGCGAAGTATTTTAAATCACGTAGAACTCTGTACGTTCTTTTGATAATTCTTAGATAATCCCGGGCTTCAACTCATGATGATCCAGAAAAATCACAGTCACTATAAATTCATATTACAGAAAGTGTGAAAGAGCCTATAATCTGAAAAGTAAAATTATAATTTTTAAATGCACTGAAGTAATCACCAAGCATCGTGTAGTAGTAATGTATCATAACTGTATATATTTTAAAGAGATGAAATTAATTTAAATATATTGCGAGTAGAATGAAAAGGTGAGCCGCTTGCTGGAGGATGGGAAACTTGAACGCCAGGCCACTGGGATTTATTTTCACAAATGACGGAGCAATGTCACACCTGGGAACCTGCAGCCATAGCTCAGGTCTCAACCCAAACTCAACTTTATTTCGCTTTCATTTCTAGTATACTACGTTTCGAGAAGTTCTGCTTCTGGAATATTCCATGTATGTACAATACTAGACCTCGAAGCGGAGGCAGTCTTTCGCACTCCGTGTTTAACTATGTCTATAACCTCTAGGTATGTGTGTGTTACTGTATCTCACGATCCATCAAAACAGTGAAAACAGTAACACATGTAATTTATGTCGATCACAATAAAAATGGCATCAATATATCTTAATAAAAACAAATGTTAGGTATCAGTTTTTAGAAAAGTTTGACGCTCTGACGGTGCTTTTAGTTGTTGTGGTATTCAGTCCTTAGCCTGGTCTGATGCAAGCCTTTTTATTTCCTTATAACTAGCACAACCCACATCCTCCCTAATCTGCTCAGCCACAAAACCACCCTTCGTCTTCCCCTTATGTTCTTACCCCACACACTTCCCTCTAATGCGTAAAACGTGGCCGATTAATCTATCCCTTCTCTTGGTCAACGTCCTCCATATTGTTTGCTTTTCCCTATTTTGTTTAGAACTTTCATGTTAGTGATTCTATCCACCCATCTCATTCTCCTATAGCACTACATTTCAAAGGCTCCTATTCTTTTCCTTTCCCCAACTCCTATCATCCACGTTTCGCACGCGTATAACGCCACGCTTCATACAAACTTTTTTAGCAACGATTTCATAAAATTCACACTCTTATTACCCGTGGGTAAATTCCTCCTTTTCGCGAAAGCCTTCCTTGCGTGTGCTATCCTACTCTAGTTATTACGCTTCTCAAAATATCCCTTCCCAATCTAACAGCCTCATTTATTCCACCGTTTCCCATTCAACACACTATTACCTTGGTTTTCCCTTGATTTATCCGTATGTAGAACTCTTTTTCCAGGACCACGTTCATGCCATTTACTATGGTTTCCAATTCTTTTTCTGACTCTCCTAATACTACAATATCATCGGCAAAGCGTAAGATTTTTATTTCTTCGCCTTACAATAGGATTCCTTTTTCATGTTCCGTTTTAACTTTCTTCATCGCCTTTTCTATATATAAGTTAAACATCATGTCTTACTCCTTTCTTGATTACAACTTTCTTTTCTTGATCTTATATTCTAATTCCTGCTGCCTGTCTTCTGTATGGATAAACCTCCTTTCTCGATTTTTGTATTGCAATGCTCTTCAAAATCCTTAATAGTGTGTTCCAGCTCACGATATCAAACGCTTTTTCTTAATCGACAAATGCCATAAACGTACTCTCTTCTAAAATTAGCCGCAAAGTCAATATTGCTTCTCAACATTCTTCCTAAAACCAAACTGTTCTTCTCCTAACTGGTATTGTGTTTCTCCTTCCATCCTGCTATATACTATTTTCGTTAAAATTTCGCATGCATGGGATACTAAACTAATTGCCCTGTGCTATTTGCATCTACCAGCCCCAGTCTCCTTCTCTATGGGTATAATTATTTTTTTACTAAAATCTTGTGGTATTCCTCCTGTTTCGTTTACTCTTTAACAAATATACGCATCAGACTTGGCCCTTGGACTTACAATCCTTGTAATTTTCGATTGGATTAATTGTTTATCAGAGAAAGGCGGTAGTTGAAATTGACTGTTCACCGAGTCTACGAATCCACAGCCGTACATTTCCTCAGACACATTCGGGATTCCCTTAAGGCATTGTGAACGCTAATCGGAAATAGTTGAAGCTGTATTGTGGTACATGCAAACTAGTATAATAATTGTCATGTACATTATAAATTTGATAATTTAAAAAAATGAATATCTCAAAGTTTTTACGTGTTAGAAGAAGATTAAATGTTTTATTTAAGTAGATGTTAGTGAGGACCTATTGTTGGGCTGGAGTGAAAGAGTGTCAGAGAACGGTAATTTCTCAACAAGGAAAGCAATAAGACCTGTCGGAAGTGAGATTATGGCAGCACCTTCAAGAACCACGTCCGCTGTTAGTACTTCCTCAAGTCGCTGCATGTAAAGCCGCTTTCTCAACTACGTTTTCGAAATTACAGTACTCATAGTTGAGCTAAAAACAAGTGTTATAGGGTAAAGCCCTACAACTGAAAGGTGGCCTGAAGTTTTTTTGCAATCTCCTGCGAAGCCATTGTTAAGAAAAATATTAACGCATCATGTTAATTTTTGTATTTTTTCCCCAAATGTCGCAATAAAATAATAATTAACTACTTTCAAAAAATTATTTGACAATTTTTTATAGTTTCCCACACGGAAACAATCAACTTTCTCGGTGTATAGGTTTCCAGGAGCATATGTTAGGGAAAATCAGGCGAGTGAAATTAACTACGCACGTGTAGTCCATTTCACCTCACGGTACAACACTGACAAATTAATAAAATCATTTTTAGTAACATAGTACAGGAGGGTGATCCAGAAATAGCGTAGGAAGGGAATTGGAAAAGAGGGGGGGAGGAAGGTAGAGCAAGGTAGACAAGAACTTCAACATTAAATATTCTCCATCTACCGAAAAATGACAGCAAGAGGTCCGCGGTTCGAGTCCCTGATAGTGTCGACAATTTTCCATTCTTTTCTTTCTTACAAAACTTTTGCATAATTCTTTAAAATCTCAACACTTTATTTGCTTGAATTCATATCTTTAATATATATAGCAATACACACATTTTTATGATAAGTAATGTAATTTTATAATTCAAGAAAGTCTGGACATTCTGTAAAACGTGAAAAAATTAGTTTTTTCTTGTTTCTCGCGGATCTGGGAACAGAAATTGTGAACGTTAACAGACGTAATTAAAGTAATACACAGCGGTGGGAATCAATACAAAAAAATATTAGATAATTGACAGCTGATGTCGACAGAAAGGTGAGCTTTCGTTTATCTCCCCCCCCCTCTCTCTCTCTCTCTCTCTCTCTCTCTATATATATATATATATATATATATATATATATATATATATAAAGCAGAAATGAAGAAAGGAGTAACCTGTATAAGCCTGTGGGAGTTTCTCTCGAAGGCGCTTCTCCCCACAGTGATCTGCGGAGCTCACTGTGTCGGGAATGCCTCGCACTCTCTCTGGAGTTTTTATTAAAGTTCTCACATGCCGAGACACATTCACCTATTTTAGGAAGTATATGTACTGCGGTTGAATACATTGGGCATATGGTAAGAGTTGTCCGTTGATCCCATTGGATCAGTCGACCAACTGCTTCCTGACATTGGAATAAAGAAGACACAAAGAAAGGAATGCTGCGACCCCACAGCAAACTCGTCTCCCGTCATTCGGAAGGGCGTGTGAATAGTACCCAATGCCCGACCTACCTGATGTTAGGGTTTTTCCTGCATCACTTTAGATGAAACACCGGGTAAGATCCTTAAACCACAACCCGGGGGCCCTAGTTAACCCTTTACTACCTTGCTCTACCTTCCACATCCCCCCTTTTCAATTCCCTTCCTATGCTATTAAAGGGCAGTTGCCTGTTTCAGGATCACCCTCATGTAGCCTGTTAACTCCATCAAAAAAGAGTAACACAATGATGCAGTCTGTTGCCCATACTCTTTAACAGGCGAAGAATAAAGTTTAAACGGAATATGGAAAAGGAATCATACTGCAAGGAGAAGAAATAAAAACCCTACGCTTTTCCGATGATATTGTAGTATTAGGGGAGTCAGAAGAATACTTGTAAACCCTTATAAATAGCATGAAAGTGGGCCTAGAGGGAAGGTTCAATATAAGGACTAATAGAGCGAAAACGAAGGTCATGGAAACATTGGAATAAAGAAGGCTGATAGAATGGGAAGGGATATTTTGAAGGAAGTTAAGGAACTGTACTACTTGGGAAGCGTAATAACTAGAGATGGTAGAATTATAGTAGACAAAGAGTAGGATAGTACAGGCAAGGAAGGAATGTACTTACGGGTAATGGAAGTGTGAATATTAGGAAATCGTTGCTAAAAATGTTCGTAAGGAGTGTGGCGATATGTGGGTGGGGAACGTGGACGATAGGAACAGAATAGAATCCTTTGAAACGCGGTGCTAGAGGACAAGATGGGTGAATAGAATCACAAACGAGGAAGTTATAAAGATAATATGGGAAGAACGTACAATATGGAGGACTGTGAAGGGATAGATTAATAGGCCACGTTTTGAGGCACGAGGATTTTGTCAAATTAGCATTAGAGGGAAATGTGTGGGGTAAGAACAGAAGAGGGAGGCCAAAGATGGAATACGCTAAGAAGCGGGTGAATTTCGTTAACATGAAAGAGTTATATATGAGTCGAGCAAGATGGTATTCGAGCAGAAGTTCTGAAGCTAGGAGGGGAAAGCATCACAACGTACTTATTGCGTCGATTTCTAAGTTGAATCAACAATTCCGTAGTTCCAGTGGATTCGAAAAATGTTAGTGTTGTTCCTATTCACAAATCGGGTTCAAGATGAGAAACTAGCAACCACAGGCCGGCAAGTTTATCGACAGTCACGTGCAAGGTCTTAGTGCATTTAATATAGGATTTCATAAGAAACCTCTGGGACTAAAATGGATTTCTATTCAACGGCCAACATGGCTTCCGTCCTAAATTCTCTTGCGAAAGTCAGTTAGTGACTATATGCCCAAAATTATGCGAAGGTATAAGAGTTATAGATTTTTCACAGGCCTTCGGACCTTGTTTCGCATCTAATAGAGAAATTAAGCGTCATGGGGATTGATCTTCGAATACTAAATTGGATTCGAGACTTTTTGAAAGAACTTGTGCGGTTTTCAGGGAAGCGTTATAGGGCATATGTAAACGGATGATTGCATTATTTATAGAGAAATTAAACATTGAACGAACGTTTGCGTTCTTCAATCAGATTTAGACAAGGTATTCAACAGGTCATTGGAAAAAAAATGCATGAAAAAGTAAGGCTATTAGTTTTTTAAAACACAAAAAAAATTGTGTTAAACAGTTCCAAAAAAGATTAATTATTCATTATAGAGATAATATAATAATAGTAATAGGGTTAGTATAAAGAAAATTGAGTGAAGTGGACAATGAAGTAATATTTCAACAGATATTAAATATAATATTTTAGTAATTACAATGTAGTGGAGCGAAGTGAAAGGGAAAAAGTGCTGAGAGCAGTAGAACAGCATTACTAGTTTTAAAAATATATACTTTAATTAGGGTAATGGAGCGGAATGTTTCTTTTTTATTTTTAACTTATTTTATTTTCCTTTTGTTATTTAATATTAATGTTATGTATCTTAGGCGCTGCGACCGGGCTATGCCCATTGCAATGAAAAGCAATCAATTTATTTTCAAAATAAATCTTTTTAAAAATAACTCTTAATAATTAGGTAGTTTCGAATTATTTATTGCGACTGATAAGAACCTTTGATGACACAATACAAAAACAACAACAATCATTGAAGAGCGAGTATGTTATTTTAGGAATATGACAGCAGTTAGATATCGATGGTGATTGGTGATGGTAATAGCGAGGTCGACAAGTGATACAAGTACGGTTTGAGTTGGACTGAATAGACAGACAGACAGACAGACGGAGGGAGACATTCCAGACCACATGCACGTAGTTGATAAGACATTGCGCCAGACGCGATATCAATAACCACCTCTGACGTCAAAAACCGCAACTCAAGTTATCAAACTACACTCTATAGTTCCGCCGGTATAATTATTTGGTTTTATTCCTATATTACGTCCCCAGGCTGGGGCAACGAATAAATGATCATAAACAATATAATGAAAGGTTAATTACGATAACGTCAGAAACAAAACCGCATCCGACGACAATTATTCAAGTTTAACGCCTACAAGGACCGCAGAGGAAGAAAAAATTGAAAAAATCTAGGAAGAAATTGAATAAATAATTAATTTCAAGGGAAACGAGAATTTCATAGTAATGGGTGAATGGAGCGCAGTAATAGGAAACGGAAGAGAAAGTGATGTAGTTTGGGGACTATGGACTTGGGGAAAAGAAAAAAATGGGAGATAGGCTAGTAGAATTTTGCATTGAACACAGATTAGTCGTGACGGATACCTGGTTTAGAAATCATGAAAGAAGTCTATACACATGAAAGAAGCCGGGGGGCACGGTCAGGTTCCAATTAGATTATATAATGGTTAGACAGAGGTATAGGAATAAGGTACTGAACTGCAAGACATGCCCAGGAGCAGATGTAAACTCTGACCATAATCTGCTGGTAACGAAATGCAGGCTGAAAATGAAGAAACTAAAGAAAGGAATTAGAACAAATAATGGGAATTAGAAAAACTGCAACAGCAGGAAGTGTTTCAGGGTTTCAAGGAAGATATCAAGAGTAGATTAAGAGAGAAAGGAGAAAGAAATGAGCAGCCTTGAAGGAAGAAATGGCTACAGCAGCAAAAGTAAAAAAATGGTTGAATATCTCAGCCAAAAACGAAAGGATGGAAACCACAAGAAATAATAAAAATGACTGATGAAAGGCGTAAATATAAAAACGAGAGATGCAAATGGTGAATAGCAGTACGGATGCTTGAAGAATGCGATAGATACGAAGCCAAAGAGGCTTGGCTAAAACAGTAATTCAAAGCGGTTGAAGATTTCATGGTGAAAGGGAAAATAAACGCAGCTCACAGGAAAATCTAAGAGAGGAAAGAAGAACAGGAGAGCCGATGTAATCAGATGGTGAAGAAGAAAAAGCAGAAAGGTGGAAGGAATATGTAGAAGAGCTGTGTCACGGTGGAAATATAGATCAGTCAGTAATAGAAGAAGAAGAGGAGATGGATGATAAGATTGGAGGACAAAAGTTAAGGTCAGAGTTTGACAAGGCGCTGAAAGAGCTGAGCAATTGTAAAAACGCCAGGAATTGATAACATTACAGTGCAGTTGATAAGAGGCAATACCATGGCTGTTCAGCATAGTTAGCGAAAGCTACGAAGCAGGAAGAATAGCTCAAGATTTTAATAAAAACATAATTATACCCATACCGAAGAAGACTGGAGCTGATAGATGCGAACAGCACATGCGTGCAAAATATTTATGAAAATAGTACATGCGAGGATGGAACGTCAAATAGAGTGCGCATTAGGAGAAGATTAATTTGGTTTTAGGAAGAATGTAGGGACAAGAGAAGGAATATTGACTAACTTTAGAAGACAGGATAAGAAAAAACCGGCCTGCGGTCATGGAATTTGTAGATTTAGAAAAAGCTTTTTATATCGTTCGGAAGACACTATTAAGGATTTTGAAGAGCAAAGGATGAAAATATCCAGAAAGAAGGCCTATACATAACCTCTACAGAAAGCAGTCGGCAGTAATTACGATTGAAGATCAAGAAAAGAAAGCAAAAATTAAGAAAGGAGTAAGACAAGGATGTTCATGCTGTTTAACTTATGTATAGAACAGGCGATGATGAAAATTAATTCAGAATATGGAAAAGGAATCATCGTACCATAATAAATGGCATGAACGTAGTCCTGGAGAAAGAGTTCAATATGAGGATTAATAGAGGGAAAACCAAGGTAATTGGTAACAGTGCAATAGCAAAGGCTGTTTTATTGGGAAGGGATATTTTGAAGGAAGTTAAGGAATTCTACTACTTGGGAAGCGTAATAACTAGAGTAGGATAGCACAGGCAAGGAAGAAGAATTTACTTAGGGGTAATATAAGCGTGAATATTAGGAAATCGTTACTAAAATTGTTCGTGTGGAGCGTGGAGTTATAAGGCTGCAAAACGTGGACGATAGGAGTTGAAGAAAGGAAAAGAATAGAAGCCTTTGAAACGAGGTGCTATAGGAGAATGAAATGGGTGGATAGAATCACTAACATGGAAGCTCTAAACAAAATAGGGAAAAGCAAACAAGATGGAGGACGTTGACCAAGAGAAGGGATAGATTAATCGGCCACGTTTTACACATTAGGGTCTTGTAAAATCAGCATTAGAGGGAAGTGTGTGGGGTAAGAACAGATGAGAGAGGCCAATGATGTAATACGCTAAACAGATTGTGGAGGATGTGGGATGCGGTAGTTATGAGGAAATGTAAAGGCCTGCGCAAGACAGGTTAGCATGGAGGGTTGCATCAGTGCAATTTTAGGACTGAATACCACAACAACAACAATAAAAACAGTGTGATATGTATGTACCTCTTGTGATGTATTTTCATTTCCTTCAGGAGTTTATGTACGTTTTAGCTGTTTGTTGAGGGTGTTTTGAGACATCTGACTTGACATGGCATGAACGCAAGTTCACCCTTTCAACGGCGCATGCGCGTTATCCAGGTGACAGCAATTCAACATGGACCTAGAACTCTTCAACCGTAGCTTAAGAAGCTCTAATATTATACACACTTTCAGTTCGGAGTGCAAGGTTACTTTAGTATAAATTTCCATGATGTCTGGAGATGGTAGAGTGGGGAACCCTTGGTGATACGACCCACGAATTATAACAGTTATACCTATTTTTTTAAACTTCAAAATAGCTGCTTAAATAGAAGGCAATTCCCTATTCTTCTCATCTTCATCATGTTAACAACGTTCCCGTTGTAAACCAACAGGTTAGGGCAACCCAATTGTACGGAAATCAATACTGGTGAAACAGAACCACAACGATGTGAATATATTAGCATCGGTGGTGGGTGGCGCATAGTCCTACAGGACACATGAATTAATCTAACAAGAATTACTGGATCCGTATTTTAAGAAGTATTACCACAGTAATATATTAAGTGAGCGAATTTCTGCTTCAGTTTCCGCAGGCACGCAACTGAAGCAATATAAGCTCTGTGCTAATGTGGACTGTAGCGCACGATTCCAGTCTCTAATGAGAAATACGAATGCGTAGTATTCAGTTTCAACCCTATCTCCAATTCGAATGGCTCCACGAACTCACAATTATGTGTGTTACAAAAAGAAGCAGAGCGTGCGTGCTGACACGTCTTCAGTTTTAAAAACATTACACGACGGTCATTATTAGAAGAAACTGTCAGTATTATTGAGTGTGAATGGTGGACTGACACCGTGAATCACGGATATATAGATATTTTGATGTCTTAGCGTCAACCTTGGGGGTATTTAGTCCCCCTCAACCCTCACCTCCAGGGCCAGGACAAATAATTTCTACCTGCTACCCCCGTTTGCCGTTGCTGAGGTGTTATGACCCTTCCACCCTTAAGATAAAGTATTTCGCTGTGATTTATATCCAAACTAAGACATACAATAGGCGAAAGTAACAATTTAGAACATCTATCAACCTATTTATTACACTAATCAAATTTCACCTCATTAACGGATCTCTCCAAATATGGACCCATTATTTCATTCTACTATCCTTTTTTCTGCACAGATGCACTTCAAGCATTTCAAGAAATTTCTTGAATCCCTGCTTGTTACGAAATAATGCATTTGTCGCTGAAATTTGCACAGTAAATAAATATGTATACTTTTCGCGAGTTTTAACGATTCTTTCACACAACGCTTCGCTGTTCTGTTAGTGACAATAGCCATTATTATAACAATACATTTATAGGCATTATATGTGTTTTCGATTTGTTCAAATTTTATCAATTTGCTTTATAAGATCCATTTGAGTAAGACGCAAAGTCAACAAGGAAACGTCGGCATATCTAAACGTGTTAATTAGTCCTTTTATTTTATATGGTTTGTCTATTAATATACGGCCGTATTTGTTATTATTGGTTCCACAGACGTTAATTTTTACATTATTGCCAAACCGGTTGATCTCTTTTAAATAGCCCGCTGACTTACGGCAGGCAGGCAACTGAAGACTGTTTAGGGCACTACCTCATTATTCCCTGGACTGTCACTCTCATTCATCATTCAGACTCTCAGTCTTGGTTGACCGTGTAGGGGCCCCTTAAGGGGCGCCATTTCGAAGGGTTTCATAATTATGACAAAATTACCGCACGATCCTGTTCACAATATTGTCATAATAAGTGGTTTCTTCCTAAAAATAAGTTTCGTTATTTAAAATTTGTACGAAATAAAAATACTTTCGTGTCAGGAAATTGTGTCAATTACATTTCATATTTTTACATGATATCGTGCTATGTAGACGAAATGAGAAATGTTCCACATTTCGAGTCTGTGTTTGTATGTGATGCATTACTAATGTCTGAAAGTGTTGTTGGGGTTGATGTAGCCGCCTCTGTTTAACACACTTTACTGTGAATCATTTGTGTACGCAAGCGCCGCCGCTATAAATGACGTGACGTCACAGCCTTGCCATCGCACTCTCATCAATTAATACAAAATGTTTTTAATATTTACAAAAGTCACAGCAGGCTTGGTACCTTCAGATCCACGATCTAGTTGCAGATTTCGACCGTCTTTCACAGATTACCGTTTGTAAAGTTGCGCGACTTGAACTCGCACAGAATAACTTGTTAATGTTGGCCATTGCGGTTGACGGAGCTGGACGTCACCTTTCTTGTTTGCTATCTCGAACCTCGGAACTCGTCTGTTAACTGCTACACATGCTTCACAAACATATTTTTAGATCTTTGTAGAGCGTTAAAGTGTTTGTTGTAGCAAGTGGGAGGAACCTCCGTGGAGCTGCGAAACTGTGACCTAAATGAATGCAAACCACGGTCGCAAAACCAAAGAACACTATTGCTCGAAAACAAATGTAATAGACGTGAGTAGACTGTGGTTGCGTAAAGTTTCATCCAGAAAACAGGCGCCTTGAAGTAAAGTGTGGTAAATGGGAGCGTACACATGGTGTAGTGTGACTGTTTCTTATGGACCTGAACACATGATGTCGTTTGACTGTTTCTTATGGACCTGAACATGTGATGTCGTTTGACTGTTTCTTATGGAGCTGTACTCATGATGACGTTTGACTGCTTCATATCGACCTGTACACATGATGTCATTTGACTGTTTCCTATGGAGCTGTACTCATGATGCCGTTTAACTGCTTCATATGAACCTGTACATATGATGTCGTTTGACTGTTTCTTATAGACCTGTACACATGATGCAGTTTGGACTGGTACACATAATGTCGTGTGACTTTCTTAAGAAGTTCTACACATGATGTCCCGTGACCGGTTTCTTAATCCGGCGCCACACGATGCGGTGAACGTTTCACTGAAATGTTTGCCTGGAATAGTTGATTAGTAGATTAGTAATAGCAAGTGACTTGCTACACAGTGGGGTTAAGGTTTGATCCAAATACATACGATTCAAACTTGGTTCAATATTATCTTAGGTGCGAATGTTATATACTGGATAAAAATGGAATATAATTAAAAATACGGCCAATAAGTCAGCAGTAATTTTTATATTATTATTTATTCTACGTTTCATCATTTCAACTGTAACCGTCGTGAGAGATGGTCTGCAACACTAGATTCCTCTAATGTCATAGATCATCCATTTAATAAATTATCTGAAGAAGACACAAAGTTGGTCGAAACGTGGTATTTGTATTAATTAAACAGTAATAAAATTAATCGCTGACATATTGGCCATCTTTGTATTTATTTTAAACTTACAGTCAGATAATTATGTTTAAAATTGAGAATTATGAGGACGTTATTACTGCTACTGCCGCAACAGTAATTTTCTTGTTTTGTTGCAAATTACTATTGACGATTTGTTATCCATTCTTCAGTAGTCACGCATTTCAACGAAAAAAACAATCAAAAACTACAAGATTTTTTAATATAAATGCGTTGTTTATAACCGCGGAGAGATTAAAATATAGAAAATTGATACAAAAAGTTCTAATATTAACTAATTTCATTAATATAAATAAATTAATTATATTGTTTGATTTAGTATTGTAAATAAAAAGCAAAGTGTGGCCAAAGTCAGAAATGTAAAAATTTAATTAGAATACGTTGCGTCCCCCACGATTTAGGAACCTCCACAGTTAATTAAATAAATTAATACGATAAGTTTTTGTGATATTTTCACTCATTTCGGCCCCGGAGCAAAAGAATCTTTCTAATATTTTTTTTGAATGGCTCCACAACCCATTGAGGGCCTGGGCCTATCGAGTCGACTGTGGACTGTCAACTTGCATGACACATTCCGAATTTGGAGTGGCACGTCTTCAGCGTACTTTTCTTATTATTTTAGTTGAATAACTGAGGAGGTCCCTAAATTTGAAGAACGAAGCGTATTCTAATTCCATTATTGTATATTACAATTTCCCCTATTTAAGTGTTTAATTTCGATTAAAACTGCAATTGTTTTATGAAAAAGTATTAATAAAACTTATTGTTTTATAAACTTCCAGTGCACAAAAATACTATTTCTTTAATAAATATGTCGTGTGACTCTTACTGACCTGTACACATGATGTGTGACTCTTACGGACCTGTATACATGATGCCGTGTTACCAGCTTCTGATGGAGCTGTGTCGTGTGACGGTTTTTGACTTATTAATAAATGGTGTCACAAGTTGTGAATTATTTGTTTCCACAGAACGGTATATTTAACGATGAAAGAAATTATTGTTATATCCTCCTCCTTAATGTCACGTGGCATTAATCGAGCACGCGTTTCTATAGGACACATTAGTTTATCGATAAAATACAAAAAAGGCCAAAGTTGACAATGATAATCTTTTTTTAGGAAAATTAAAAAGTCATATCGAAGAAAAAATAACTTATAAAATTAATACTTTATAACATTTATTACGAATATAGTAGCATACAACAATAAATACATTCAAATATTGAACAGTATAATTTATTACACGTACTCAAATTTTAAAAACAATAATTCTGATACTTTTCAATAGAATTATTAGCACCGGTTTACGTTTCAAAAAGTCAAAATTCCATACAGTTCGTTCGAAAGTTGTATTTGCCGGAAATACATGCTTCTAATCTGCTTAATTTTAACTGGTTTCTTTCATTTGTCCACATATTTACCAACAAAAATAGATCAAGAAACTTTTTCGTTTTTACAAATGGTTTTCTCATAATAATTTCTTTTGTTGTAAAATGTTCAATAATCTGAACCCACCTTTGATGGCACGGCTTGTTATTCAGTCGCCATTCGACGTTGTTTTCGTTTGGGACAAATTTTTTATACATGCAACTTCATCAAATAATTCACATTCAAGCATATTCACGGACCAATGAGTCGAAATAAAAATATGGCTTTCCTATACCTTCGCCCACAAACGGATTTCGTGTAATGTGACCCCTTTCAAACACGCCCTAATTATTCAGATAATCTATGCATGTTAGATGTGTACACAGCATCATTTATAACGCTAAATTCGGTAACAATAGGAAGAAACGTCTCATAAAAAATGAGACGTTTTTTTTAATATCTTATTAAAAAGTTTTTCAGAATTTGAGACATTTTTTCATATTCAAAAAGTATGACTTCAGTTGATTAAATACTTGTAAAATTCTATCTAAAGCTGGTAAAAGAGTTTCAAAGAATTATTGTATATTGAAGCTGTGCGTCATCAAAAATTTTTTGAACTCCTCAACTCGTATTGTGTAAATATTGAAATGTGAATAATTTCACTTAAATGTCTAACGAAAGACAATCTGAAGCAGTGCTTATGCAATTGTGGGCAGCAAAATTAACTCATATAATTTTAAAGAAAACAGTATTCTTTTGCTTTCTCTGGGAAACACCAAAATTGTTGTTGGTATTGACAGCACATAAACGGTGTAATTTATAAGTAATTTAAAATTTTGACAACGATTTCTTGATGTAATTTGTTGGTATAACACATTTTTCTCCAAAACGATTATTTATATCAAAACTATTACTCTGAAACCACTGTTGGGTAGAAAATATTTAACCAGAATTGTGAATAATTTAGTATTACAGTCCTTGTGTAATTAACTAACGTAGTAACTGATGCGAGGTTCACGTGTGATCTGTCCAGAAGAATTTTTTATAAATTTATTTACTTAAATAGCAATAAGAATAATAGGTTCTATAAGCTATTTATCAAAAATAGCTTATAGAAACTAATTATTCTTATTGCTACTTCAATCAATAATTTTTTAAAAATTCTTGGAAGTGTCCTGATGTGGTCAGACTCTTTGAGTTCAATTGGCCAGCATCGTTTTAGTCTTCTATGGTTTCTGTATTGCAGCAGTGGTTGTATAAGAGGGTTGCTATGGTTTTCTTGTGGTGTTTATTGGCTCTCTCTTGTATAACATCCTAGGTCCTGATGTAGGGTTTGATTGCTCACATACCATGGAGCATCAAGCATGGCTGTGATTGTGTCCTCTGTATTATGTCAGTGTTGGACTTGTAGCACATCCCACAGCTACATTCCATATAGGCTTAATAATGGCTTTGTTTATAGTGGTTTTGTTCTCTAACGAGTGTTTAAATCTTCTACCGAGTAGCCAGTATAGTTCTCCAAGACGCAAGTCCATTTGTTTTCTTTCCTTATGTACAATTTTGATTCCGAGATATTTTACATACGTTGATACCGAGAGATGTTTGCTGTTTATAGTTATTGGTGGTCATTGTTGGTTTCGTGAAGTGAACGTCACCTGTAAGGATTTTCTCTCGTTAATTTTGACTTTCCATTTATCTGTCCATTCCCGAAGTAAATTAAGATGGTCTTGTAAAAGTGCTCTTGTTTTTTATTGGATCCTCATTAGTACCTATAATTGTACTAATAGTTGAGGGAAGATAGTAAGTATATATTAAATACAAGATGGGTCCTAGGACACTTCCTTGTGGAACGCCTGCTTTGATTAGGTGAACGGTGGAAGTTTCACCGTTTACTCTGGTTGGGAATTTCCGATTATCCATGTATGATTTAAGGCTCCTGGATGACACACCCGGCCAAATGTCTGATTCACATCAAGGAATGCTGCTGAACAGTACTTTTTGTCATCAAGAAATTCTTGTATAGCGTCATCTATCCGATGACATTGTTGGATAGTATAGTGCTTAGGTCCATAGCCAAATTGATGGTCGTCCAGAAGAAATAAGTGAACTATAAAGAGAAGGACACTCAACAGTGAAAGTGTCACATGCTCGAGCCTCCGAAGATTGCTGATAAATGGCGATGAATGCTCATCAACGCTCCCAGTGTTCGTTGACGACAAACTGCACTACCGCACTTTATAGCCTGTTTCTCCGTTTGAACTGGTAGCATTCTAGCTACTCTAACATCTACCCGGTATTATTGATCATCTGGCTCCAAGCGTTAACATCCGGTAACGGCATTTTTAGCCGGTTTTTCCTTGAAAACCATTCTCGTTTGATTCGCGATTGTTTTTATTTCATTAATATCGTTTTTTTCACCTGCGTTCCCGACAGTAGCCGTTTAAGAGCTGCATCGTTTCTTTTTCCTTTACCGACATAGCCAAATTTGATACTTCAATTTTTCGTAAATTTGTTTTTTTAAGCTCTTAGTGTGAGTTATATTATTCTTTTGTAAACAATTTTATATTGTATTATCATTGTTTCGATCTTATTATCATAATTAAATTAATTATATGAAAACTAACTGTTCTTTTTTATAATTTCCTTATTATTGTAAGTATATTTAGCGAAACACCACAGAAGTGAAGTGTTAATATAATTCTTGTAGTGTTTCCCTTTTTTCTTTCAGGACTATAGAAATTTTAAAGGACTATGATTATTTTTGCCGACGTCCTGTAGTGTAGTGGCTAGCCTCTAGTTGCTGCCTCACAACCCAGAGGTCCCGGGTTCGAATCCTGGCATGGGCTTGGATGTTTGTGTCGTCATGGTCACGGGGTTAAGACTGATGGAGAGTCAATACGCTGACCACTTCGGAATGTGTCATGTATGACAGTCCGCAGTCGTCGTGGTAGGCAAAGGCCCAAAAGCGGGCTAGAATTCCACAGAAACAAGAAGAAGAAATTTATTTTGCAAAAGCAATTGCGACGGTTCCTTCATTCTTCAAACAAAATGATCCGAGAATGAGGACAATCATCACAGCATATTATATAACATTTTAAGGAAATCAGAACTAAATACTCCAGATCACTGACGACGCATATATAAATATATATATATATATATCAGGAAATGACATGCTCATGTTAATTAAAACAATTAATGGGGAAAGGACAGAGAGATAGAAAGCAGGTGACTTACCTGAGGTTCATAGATGGTAGACACCTTGTGAGGTTTAGAGTACTTGAATTTTCGGAGGCACCACCCCTTTCATCAGAAAGTTAGGAAAACATTTCCAGTGATCTAAACCTCACAAGGTGTCTACCATCTATGAACCTCAGGTAAGTCACCTTCTTTCTATCTCTCTGTCCTTTCCCCATTAATTATATATATATAATTTTAATATTGTATTGCACATTATGCTGAACTTAATGATATATATTAGGTGCTTGTGGTTAAAGTAATTACCGTAGTGAGTTTCAACAGCCACGTTGAAGTAATTTTTAAACATTTCAGAATGACGAGTATAGTATATTCTAACGCGGTCGTTGTGTTTGGTAATAGAAATTAAAACTCGTTTCCGCCGGCCGCTCAACTCTACGTCGGTAGAGAATTTACTCCTAGGACAAGGAGTATTATAGGGCACCAGGTATTTTTTTTAAATAAAACTCCAAAAGTTTAAATAAATCAGTTTAATTTAAATTAGATCATGAGTTAGATCACTCCAACCATCATTCCTCTCACTCGTCTTACATTTCCACTAACTCACCATCAACTACTCGCTACTAATCGTGATTCTAATCTAGGCCCAGCACCACTTATTCGCGGTTTACTTGCTAGCCGTTACAAGCCTCAACTCACACCCAAGTGACCACGAAGAAATTCGCGGGCCACAACACATCCGTCCTCCAGCGCTTCGCGCTTCCGACTACTATTCAGGTTTTTTGCAGAAACACGGCCACATGACCTCATCCACCAATCGCAGGTATGCAAGTTCCCGCGCTGTGTCGACCATTTGTAACGCCATATCACGCGTACACTGAATGTGCAGCTTACCTTTTCCGCGTTCACTTGAGTCAGCCATCGACGTCACGCGGACAATAATTTCGCCTGGCCGTCTATACCACCAATAAATAAATATATAAACCTGATTTCGTTAGTGCAATCAAATATTATTCCACAGATTTTGTTTAGACTGGACTTTTCTATAATATTTAAACTTAACATCATATAAAGCTTTATTATGTCACACAAAACCAATATTCCAAATTACGGTTGCACTGCTTAGGCATATTTGATGCACAACTGTTAAACGTTTGTGAAACTGGCGGCTAAATCTTTCTGGGAAACCAACCCCATCTGTTTTCATAGAAAACGTCATCCGGCATTACATTGCGGCCGTTAAAGAGAAGCCGTATTACTGAGGATGACAGTCAGGCAATGAGATTCATCACGAGAGCAAGATTCACAACCATTGGCACGTCTAGACGCAGCAAACCAATTCCGGTCTAAGTTGAATTTTAATCCAGATTGTTCCTCTAAGAAAATCCATAAAAATTTAGAGGTACATTGTAATAGACATAATATGAGTAAACTCTTTTCATTCAATTTTATCAATTAATTTAATATTGTACAGATCAATCGCGACACGCGTTAACAAAAATCAATAACTGGTCATATAAAAATCATAATTAAAAGATAATTTGACACGTATCAAACAGAATGGCTATAGAATTTCACGTTGAAGGTGAAACGCCAAGTACTGCCTCGCTGATTAGGTTCGGCTGACTGCAGGAAGGTTCTGGCTTTCGTTATCTGTGCCAGGCCAGGTACGGTCCGTATCTAATCTGGACGCTCATACTTGCTGGTTGTAAGGCCGACCAGGACGTTCACGGTATACATCAACATGGATTACACGTTTAAAAAGCAGAGTTTTACGTTCAGAAAGGAAAGCAAGGATATCGCAGCTTATCTCACGTATTTCCAATAACTTAATTGAAGCTCGACCGGAAGACAAAATATATTTTGACAAGAGTACAAAAGGAACCGTGAAATCTTTTGTAGACCACAAATGTCGGTGATTATGTGAACTCAGTTTCTCTTGAATTCGGCTTTAAAAATAAGTGGCCTACTTTCGAAGCCGCTTCAGTCGTACCACTGCAGACACTTTCAACGGTATAGTTTTAACAACAAATATTTATAATCCTGGATTCATCCGGGAAAAGGTTTTAACGTAGCACTAAAGCGTTACATTCCCGGCCATTTCTGTAGAATTTCGTATCTGCAACAGAAACCTTGACATCTGTATTTTGTTTTGCACACTGAGCGCGCCCCTTCATTATATCGTTTGAAGACGGAGTACTACATCATAAAGATTTACGTGTTGACACACAACCACATTATTAAAAAAACATAATTCCTTCCAGGTTTATACTAGGGATTTCACCAGTGTTTTTCCTCGGATTTTTATGAATATGTCTACCACGTTTTGTTGCAATCTAGCCAGGCGTTAAAATAATGTAACGCAGTAGGACCCCTCCCTAATTTTTGGATTTTTGAAAGATCTTAAGGTTTCAGCAAGAACATTATGGCTCGGCTGCAGGCAAGTAAGAAGTGATCTTTCCAGACGTCCAGCTACTGGACGGAGGACATGCCTGTTTGTGGATTTATAATATTAACCTTGTTTTACTGAAGAAACATTTACCCTACAAAATTTCCGAAGGTCACTGTCCCCTGTGTCATTGGAAAATTTCCCGCGCTGGACGAAGGTCTCATGAGAACTAGCGTAACAAACATCACGTGGAATAGCGTTTTCCCTTGGAGAAGGGATATACGAGATTAGCTGCGAGGCGAGAAGCCGAAAAATATGCGGAATGGTTCTAGACGTTGAGAGGGCGAGGAAGTAGAGATGGAGAGTCGATTAATACGTTGAGAAGGCGAGGAGGCATAGGAGGAGAGTTGTTCAAGGAGATGGCGAGGAGGCATAGGAAGAGAGTTGTTCACGACATAGAGACGCAACGAAGTGCGTTTGCACCCAAGACACATATATATTTATATGAAAATCAATTTCCGCACAACGTCTATTAATTTTGTGTGTATATGTATATTGATGATAGTTATTAAGAAGCGGGCTAGGCTGCTTGCCAGGCCAACGGCAAGCAAGTAATGATCGCGATTGCTGAATCTCAAACTAATATCCAACTGATGAAATGGATAACCAGAAAGAAAAACACAAATCAGAACCACTTGAGGAATGGCATGTTAGTCCTTGGGACAAAAGCCTGAGTTTGGGACTCACAAATATCCCGTTGCTATAAACAAGTGTTTCAACTAATGAAGAAGGGACGGACTGCATCTCAGGTCATCCTCTGAAGAATAGGACACCAACCACCGATCAAAAACAACGCCAATCCTTGGAGAAAGCGAACACACCCCGCCAGGCAAGCCAATATAAGCGGAAGAAGAGCAGATTTTCGAAGATTATTAATGTAGACTCAACACTATAACATCAATTACTTCAGTAATGCCATTACAATAAAATTCCAACCGTAAAATCGTCTATTTCAACAACTCAGTACTTGTCCGTCTTCTTTTTCCGGGCGGTAATGTAGAATGGACATTTTTCTTATTCTCTGCCACAAGTCGTTTTATTGTACTTAGAGAACTCCTAAACACTCGCTGAAGTTGGAATAAACAGGATAGCGTTTGTCACCACTACTTTCTACAGACGATCGAAAATGATCAACGGCATTAAGTATAATATATCTTTCGCGATTACTAAGAACTTTATTGGGAGACATGTGCGAGCACTAACGCAGTTAACAGCAGTATGAGTAATGTTATTAAGAGGAAAACCAAGAAAAGTGGCGGAGAATGGTCGGGGGCAGGACAGCGCGCAGGGGTGCCACCCTACTTTACCTTCCCGCTCCAATCAACCTTTCCTTCCTCCGTACACTTTTTAGAAAATCGTACAAACTTTTGTAGCGTTGCTACATCAAGGAAGCTTATATTTTATATTTACGACTTTAACCCGCTACCAGAAAACCTTTGTCCCACTCTTCTGCGATGCACTGTCCAAGAGTTAGTAGAGAGGTCCACTAATTAATTAATTTGAAAAAACGTGACACTAATCCACTTTGCGGATGGATTTGGAAGAGTTTGCACTCAATTTTCTTAAATTTTCAGACCATTTAAAGCAAGAGTTTAAAATCTATGAGTTTTCAAAGTCGATTTATATGAAACAAAAACAAAACACTCTGACTTTTTCAGTTTTTCCACCAAAACGCAAGTATAAAATTCTTTAACATATTTTATTTACATATAAAATGGCATTAAATTCTGCGTAAAATGAGACCTTTTACAATAACATAGGTCAATCGAAATGGGCACAGTTAGGCTTCAATTTCAGGTCACTACTATTTTGACGACGACATTAGTTTGCTAATCCGTAACTCGCTGCCGAATGAAACTATCTGTGGTATTGATATCGCTGACTTCACCTCGGTGTGTAGTCGACTGAGTTGAGTTTTTCCACAGGTTATACTTTCCCCTTTTTTTCGCATCTTTGTGTGTACTATCTTCCAGGTATACACGCATTTACAAGGCGGCACTTCCACTAATTCCGGAACATTGTAGTTTTGTAAGTTACACATCGTGATGCAAATATTCCAGTCAATTTCAATTTATTATCCACAGCCTCGTGGATAGTTTGACTAAAATCAAATGAAGCACTGTCGGTAAATGTAAATTAATAATTACAGCGTACGGTACCAATTAAACTGGGTAAAAAAAGTTCAATATCTTTATAACACCGGCTCCCAAACAATTTTCGTTCACTATTGCGATATAAATCTATACAATACTTTTCCGGAGGAAATAAAAGCTTTAAAGTTTCCAAAATTATTTATAAAGAGTTTTAAATCTTTTTTAATGAATGGAGCGCATTATTCACCAAAATACTTCGTAGTAAGGAAGGACTCAAACAGTTTGCTGATGTCCTATCAAATTGTCCTAGTATTTTACAACTATACTCTACTAGAATTTAACTGCTGACTTATTTTCTTTTTCATGTTCGACAGGAACCTACGCACGATCTTCTGCTGCTTCCACAGTCGATTGAAAGTTGAATTTTACCTTTCCTCTTTTTGTCCATAAATTCTGAATTGTAGAATTTTGTATATGGTCGAGAAGACCTGGATTAAGACTGTTGGAGGATCGATACGCTGACCACGTGTCACTCCAAATTCAGAATGTGTCATGCAACATGACAGTCCGCGGTCGACTCGGTAGGCCCAGGCCCTCAATGGGCTGTAGAGCCATGGAGAAAGAAAGAACGAAAGATTAAAAATTTGTATATTTTTTTTGTGAAATTATATTTGACGTATCCTATTTCCTCGACCGAGGACTAATGGATTGGAAAATAAATCCAAATCTATGTAAACACTGACATATTGAATGCATTTTAATTGTAATGCGGTTAGTTTACTTTTAAAATATAATAACAAATAAAACATCTATTTAAATTGGAAAACAATTAATTGAAGGGGCATAATTAAAACAATTAATGTGTGGATGAGCTTGTAGTACAGTAGAAGGGTCGAGTTTTCTCTGTCTTGACCTTCTACTTCTCTTCAAGGCGTGCGCTCATTGTAAGCACTACTTGTGTGTGTGTGTGTCTTCTGTTCTTAATATAATCTCGGTCAGTAAAGCAAGAATTAAATATTTAGCGAACAAGGGTTATCCCCGTGTAGACGAAGCGTAAACATTTGTCGAGTTTGAACCCCGAGAATTAAAACACGTTTCCGTGGCTTGCGCTGCCATCTTCTTTAAGTATACTAATCATCACCCTAAAAAGTTATATAGCTAACCAACCCCTGGTGGGTTCCCAAGCCTAATAAGCTTATATATTTCAAATACTTTAATATAATTGGGAACTGAACCCTCAAAATTTTATTATTCCTACTGATTGTATGCGTGTTAATTGGATAGAAATCTGCATTATGGTGCTTATTGTAGACTTGAAATACAGAAAAACGAACTTTCTCAGGCAGAATTCTGAAAGTGGCCGAGCTACCTGATGCTGGTTTTCCCGTCAACTCATTAGTTGAAACACCGGTAAGGATCCTTAAACCACAGCCCGGGGGCTCTAGTTAACCTTGCTCCACCTTCCGCATTCCCCCTTTTCAATTCCCTTCCTATGCTATTGATGGGGAGTTGCCTGTTTCAGGATCATCCTCATGTAGCCTGTTTTGTAAACGTTAATAATATATGATGTTTTCGCACTATCAACTCATTTTATAATAAATTAAAAGTAAAATTACAATCATCTGGGACTCCAAGATAAAGTTGCTGTTTTTTTAATTACAGTTTCTATTTTTTCCTCCACCATTTGATTTCAACTCTTATTTCGTTAATGTTGCTAACTTTCTGGCTAAAGATAATTCTGTATGTCATGATAATGATTTCTTAAATCTATTACAAAATTCCGCTACGGAAATTACGAATACTATATTTATGCAACCAATAAATAAAGCTGAAATAATTTCAGTAATTAGAAATTTGAAGTGTTCCTCAGCAGCAGATATATATGGTATAACTAGTATAATGGTTAAAGAATGTGCTGTTTCTATCGCTTTACCACTTAAAGTAATATTTAACAAATGTCTTTCCACTGGAATTTTCCCCAATGCGTTAAAAATAGCCAAAGTAATTCCCCTGTTTAAGAAAGGATCGCCATCTGATATATCCAATTACAGGCCCATTTCTCTCCTTCCTATTTTCTCTAAAATATTTGAAAAAATAATTCATATTAGATTACTTAATTTCCTGAATAAATATAAGATTTTATCAACAGCGCAGCATGGCTTCCTTAAAGGAAAGTCCACAGATAGCGCAATGTACGACTTCATTCAAAATATCCAGAATTCATTGGATGAAGGACTGAAGGTAGCTGGCATTTTTGCTGACCTCTCTAAGGCTTTCGACACCGTAGATCACCAAATATTAATAAAAAAGATGGAATATTATGGAATTCGGGGAAACACGTCACTTTTACTAAGATCGTATCTTACAAATCGCAAACAACAAGTAGTAATTGAAACCAAAGACGGCCAACTTCACTTATCCGATTGGGAATTTATTACATGTGGAGTTCCTCAAGGATCAATTCTTGGGCCTTTACTTTTTATTCTGTACATAAACGATCTCCCAGGATACGTAAATCCTATAAAATCGATTCTCTACGCGGATGATACAAATATAATTATTGCAGATAAAAACTTAAATAATCTGATTAAGAAAGTAGACAACGCTCTGAATGGTCTAAATATTTGGTTTAACGTGAATAAATTATCCCTCAACCTAGATAAGACTAAGTTAGTTCAGTTTAGTGCTGATGCTAGTAATAGACCAGTAGACAAGTTCTCAGCTAATGCACCTTTCCTCGGCCTTCGGATTGACGATAAATTAAAGTGGAATGACCATATAGATCTGCTTGCCGGAAAACTAAGTTCAGCTTGTTATTCTCTGAGAACACTAATACAACACGTTGACAAAAAGTACGTCAAAATGGTTTATTTCGCGTATTTTCATTCAATTATGAGCTATGGCATCTCTAATTGGGGAAACTGCTCCAGGAGTAATGAAATATTTAAGTTGCAAAAGCGTGCAATTAGAATACTTTCTAGCACGAATTCTAGATCGAGTTGCAAACCTTTCTTCAAAAGTTTGCAAATACTTACTTTACCAAGCGTATATATTTATGAAATATTAAAGTTTGTAAAACGAAACACTAATTTGTTTCAAACAAATGGCGAGTTTCATGAATACGCGACTAGAAATCGTTTAGCTCTAAGGTCGGACAAGCATCGCCTTGCTCTACACCAGAAAAGTATTCACAATACCGGGATAATTTTATACAACAGCCTTCCGCCAGAGGTTAAAAATAGTACCTACAAAAGCTTCGTGAAGCAGAGTAAAACTATTCTTTTAAATGGCGCGTTTTACTCGGTACAGGATTTTCTTAATCGTCCTTCTAGTATTTAAATCAAGGTTCCTGCTGCAAGTGTTGAATGAGCTGCCTTATAAAATAGCACATCACATATCTTAAAATTTCTATTCAGTTTTTTCTGCTCTTTTGTTTGTTTGTTTCATGTATTGCCTGGAGCTACGACGGAAGGACAGTTTCCTGGTCGCAGAGCTCCAAGTAGTTAAAACTCCATTCCGTGTTCCTCAGTGTGTGCTTGTTTGTGTTTCCCAGTGTGTGTCCGTGTTGTGTTTATATTGACTTTTGTCTATATACATTTTCTTTTATTAATTTATTTTAAGTTTATTTGTCTTTAATTATGTACTTTATTTTGTTCATTTTTAATTTTTAATGTATGACGTATCCTATTTCCTCATCGAGGATTAATGGAAACAACAATAAATATATAAATATATAATATATAAATATATTTCTTTCAAGAATTTGTATTTCATTTTGAAAATCCTTATCCAGGACTTCTTCGTCACTCTGATTCCGAAAATTTACCTGAGGGAGAACTGGAAATCTCCACTGGAGATACAACACCATCACACAAAACAATTTTCTGAGGTGAAGTACCAACTTTACACCCTACCACCTTGTACTCCAACACTTGTAGTACACACATCTGGAAGATCAGCAACCTTATCTTCTCTGAGAAAGGGCGTCACCCACAAGTTGTTGCCATAATCTTCTTGTTGACTGGTGCTCTTGGTTCAGGAGCTGCTGCCCTCTTCCTATCAGGTTGGCATGAAAAATATGGGGCACCATATTCTCCTTCATAAGTATTCGTCCTCGTACTAACTTAAATTTTATCCAGTTTTCGATATCCTACTCCAGCCCCAATATAAATTATTAAGTTTTCAAAATGAGATTAAACAATAAGAAAGAAGCTTGGCTTATATTTTTTTATTTATATATAATAACTGTTATCATACAGATTATCAGTTAGGCCAATATCGATACAATATAAAAAAACATGAAAATAAGATAAGGTATATAACTGACATGGTTGCGTGAAATTAGGTTAATCCGTTTGATTAACCTGCTTTAGCCGAACAGGTTAGGTTTAATTGTATCTGAGGGGCATACGACGTGGGTGTGTGAGGATTGACAAGCAGTGAACTGATTTTTGGAGGATATATAAGGATGTGGCATGATGGTACAGGGGGTTAGGGTGTGCCTGAATGATCAGGGTAAGGATCAGGTCAATTGGGAGTTTTCTTTTGAGACTAGGGCAGCGTGGAGGTGGAGGAGGATTGTCATGAAATTGTTGGATTGTGGGGTTTGGGTGGTTGAGGTTTGTTATGGATTTGGAGATTACTGACTTTACATTGGGAATTGATGTTATGGTGGATGACGGAATTTCTTTGGTATGAGGGAGAGTTTGTAATGCTGCGTAGTATTATGTTTTGTTTGGTTTGAATTTAGGCTGAATGTATTTTGGCTGTTGTTCCCCATATGGAGGAGGCATAGGACGAGGTAGGTTGTATTATAGAGAGGTATATGAGGCGTTTTGTGCTGGTGGTGACAGGGGATTTTCTCTGAATTTTTGGTTTATTTTGGAGATAAGAAAATTAATATGAGGTTTCCAGGATAGTTTTGAGTCAAACATGATTCCGAGGTAGGTGGTTTCCGTTTTTGTAGTGATTAATGAATTGTTTAGATAGAAGTGAATTTGGGGAGGAGGGTTTTTTTTGTGTGAATGGGATGGTTATTTTTACTGATTCTCCATTGTTTGGACCATTGTTCTAGGTTGTTAAGCGCTGATTGGAGTGTTTGGAAGTCGGAGGTGAGAGAGGAGGTTTCATAGGAGATGGCTATGTCGTCTGCTAGTGTTAGGATGTTGTGGGAGAAGATGTTGTATAGGAAGGGGGCAATGACACTTCCTTGGGGGATTGAGTGAGGTTGGGAGGGGTGGTTATTTATTTTAACAGAGAAGGTTCTGTTTGAAAGGTAGTTTAGGAGTATTTTGTAGTGAGTGGGTGTCGTTAAGGACGTCTTTAATTTTAGATAATAGGGAAGGGTGGTGGATTTTATAAAAAATGCTTTTTCGATGTCAATAAAGGTGGTGATGAGGGATTTGCGATGTTCAAAGGAGTTGTTTATGAGGTTGGAGAGACAGTAGGTATATTTGATGGGGACAGGAGTGTTTTGGGCGAATACCGTATTGAGTGTGCAAATTCAAACAAAAATGACTATACAGTTTCTAAATAAATTTCCATCACTAATATTGACATTTATACTTCTTATGCTGCAAGAAATGAAACGGGGAATATGTTACCATAAATTTAGTATAAATAATACATTAAAATGCTCTTCGTAGCAGTACACTGTGGAATTTGGTGAAATATCATTTGTGCTTGTTCTGCATGGCTGCCACCACGAGAAGGGAATAGAAGCATGAGTAAACGATACACAATCAGGCAAGAATCTTTTACAAGTGAGCGTTTTTACCTGTACTAAAGTAGATTGTCGTAGTAAGTGGATAGAAAAAGGCAGGCGCTCCCGTTGCTATGGCAACAGCCGACCATAGCCAAACTAGCTGATTACTAGTAGCGCCCAACATGCGATGCTGCCAATTCCCACGGGCATACTGAGTCTTCAGATAGCTGCAATATACTAGAGATGGGCAAAACCGTTCTTTTCAGTGGTCGCATCGGAACCACTCGCTCAGTTTTGATGATTCACCACACCAAATTTACTAAGATGACTCTTACCATGAATGTACATATGATTTTCTAGTTAATATGTTGTTGTGGTATCCAGTCCTAAGACTGGTCTGATGCACCCCTATCTTGCGCAAGCACAACCTACATCCTAATCTTCTCAGCGTATTCCATCCTTGGCCTCCCTCTTCTGTTACTACCCCACACACTTCCCTCTAATGGTAGTCAATATACGACTTTATAATTTGTTTCACAAAAATTATATACACTTTTAGCTATTCATTAATAAAGAAATAAATTGTTACAAAATTTTATAAGTGCCTCTAGAAAATTTTAAAAATTGAGATATTTGGGTTGTCACTAATGGATTTGGATTTTTCTTTTACAGAGGAACAAAATTACTTTTAATATTCATGTACACATGCTTGTATTGTAATTGTTATGACACTGCTTAAAAATTATTACACAACTCTACAGTAGCCAGGTAAATAAAACAAAAGTATTTTTCCACTCAAAAAGTTGAATTTATAATTTTTTATACTAATCATGTACACATGTCATTTGTATTAATATTTAGATGAATTTAACGCAATTAAGGACTTGATCCAAATTCTACTTCGATAGTATAAGAAATGTTAATTATTAGGAATGTTAGTAATATAGTGTGAAGCGATCTGCATAGGATTAAGTGAAAAGTGTAGGATACGATTTAGCCAGAACTGGTATTATATTTGCACAATCAGATCTGAGCATTTCATATTTACGTTCTGTTACAATATTTTGTGTATATGCCACTTGATTTCATTTTATCCCACGATAACGTAAAATTCTGATTTCCGCGATCTGATTCGTGAGTGAGTGATTCAAACACTGAGATCGCAGGCCCAGTGATCTGATTCGTGAGTGAGTGATTCAAACACTGAGATCGCAGGCCCAGTGATCTGATCCGTGAGTGATTCAAACACTGAGATCGCAGGCCCAGTGATCTGATTCGTAAGTGAATGATTCAAACACTGAGATCGCAGGCCCAGTGATCTGATTCGTGAGTGAATAATTCAAACATTGAGATCGCAGGCCCAGTGATCCGATCCGTGAGTGATTCAAACACTGAGATCGCAGGCTCAGTGATCTGATTCGTGAGTGAGTGATTCAAACACTGAGATCGCAGGCCCAGTGATCTGATTCGTGAGTGAGTGATTCAAACACTGAGATCGCAGGCCCAGTGATCTGATTCGTAAGTGAATGATTCAAACACAGAGATCGCAGGCCCAGCGATCTGATCCGTGAGTGAGTGATTCAAACAGCTTGTTGCTCTCGGATCGCAGGGGCGAAGTGAATCAAAAGAGCTATCGCTCTTTCTTTACGTTTCAATGATCACTCAATCCACATAAAGAGCTGTTCTTTGAATCAGATCTCGATCGGATCGCCCATCTCTACAATATCCTCGAATGCATTACATCTATTTAGGTGGCCATGTAGTGATTCCCCACGTTCTAGAAATCATTTAGGGAAACCTATTAATCTATCCCTTCTCTTGGTCAACTTCTATTTATTATTTATTCATAATAAAGTGGTACATTTGAAGAAATCAAAAACGAATTCGATAAACGTTATAACGATTTCAAAGATTTACAGAAAGAATTTCATCTTTTCACATCCTCCTTTGAAGTTGAAAACTCTCATACTCAATACAACTGGAGCTAATTGATTTTCAGAATTATTCAATTTTAAAAGCCAAATATCCAGAAGTAGGGATTCCCAAAATTTAATTTTATCTAGGTGAAAAATTCCCAGAAATTAAAAAAAATACTGCAGAAATTTTATGCAATTTGGGAGGTACATACTATTTTTAACTAATTTTAAGAAAATTTGTAATTGTGTTGTGTCTCACCTCTGCATGAAATGGCCCGTGTATTAATTGAGTTTCACAAACCTGTATTAGACTAACGAGACACTATTGTGTACAATAACCTGACGTCGTTCACAAGGAAAACTGTTTTCCCGAGTTAAAGTTAATTGTTACCGTTTCCGTGACTCTTGGTGCACGACGTCGAAGAATGCAAATGAGTTGCTGTCACGATTTTTTTTCTTCAAAATAATATCAACTACATTATAATTAAATGTACTTAGACCGTGATGCTGTTTATTTGTCAGTTGGAAGATTGTGTCTGCTGTTGGGAACACGGCTGTTGTTCTATAGCAGTTTGAAGTACTTCGGCGAGGGGGGGCGAAGAGTTATTCCAGGGTCTTAATAAATGGCAGTCTGCGAATTGAAACCGGAGCGAACTAAAGAAAGAGGAGTTTTATCATTGTGTGCTGAATATTTAAACGGTCTATGAATTCCTGAGAGAAACATCAACTGTAATGAAATGTCTAAATTTGTCACTATAGTAAATTGCGTCTAACTCGCGCATAGTCTTCCAGGGAATTGCATAAGTAAAATAATATTTGATCATTCATTCTCGAAACGAATAATTTTTCCTAACTAAGGAAATAATTAAGACATTAACCCTGGTTGTTACTAATCAGACAAACATTTCAGTTCATTTAATTTAAAATATAACACTTGTCAGTTCAGATGAGGCCCCATGTACGAATTAAAAAGACATAGATTATAATGACTTAAAATGAAGCTAATTAAATATTTTGACTTGTAGATTAATTTTTAATAAGTCTACATTCAGGTATTCTGGATTATAAGATTGTAAATATTGTTTATAGAATCTGTCTTGCTTTTAGCATTACGTAAATGTGTACTGCATAACAGAAACGAATACTTAAATTATCCTAGTACCGGGTTTTTGTTGCAATTTAATAATTCAATCATGGTTGATAAAACTTGCATATCATTAAAAAACGCTAAATGAGCTTAACTTATCATTACAAGGAAAAAGTATCACAATTTTTAATACAAGAGTTACAATTATATAATTATGGATTTCAGTTGATTTTAATTATTTTCCTGCTTTACAATTTTTTTGAATAAATAACGTTTTAAAGTACATCAAGACGTATCCAAAATGTGTTTGAACACTTAAATAACTGGAAATAAATTCTTTTGCAATATTTTCTGAAAACTGGTAAGGACGATTCTGTAGCGCGATAGTTGATATTTCATTATTTCTTAATATTAATTTAACCAGGATTGGGAACTGGAATTGGCGTCAGTAAGTTCACACCCCAGGGATGTAATTTCGGCACGTTGGGGTATGACCTGGGAATTTTCGTAGCCACGCTCGCGTGGGAATCGAGATCCAGGGAAACAACGATATATTTAAATTCCACGTGGTTACCTCTAGCAATGGGATTTCGTGGTCTAAAGAAAATCGATCTCAAAGATCGATTTTCGGTGCTCCTTCACACGGCGGTGGGGTTGTGAATTCACATTCTTCCCTTTGAAGTTTAAGGGGACGGGAAGGATCCGTCGTTTCGTCTCGGACGTTGAAGGAGTTAACCCCTGTCGACGCTGAGGAGAAGCTGCCAGAGGCGACGCAACATTTCAACAAGCTCTATCCTTGACGTATCGTCCTAGGATTTAACCCAAGTATTAAGAGATGGATCAGATTGCTTCGCTGTACCGCCGAAATTTATAAATATTTTTCTTAATTTTTTAAAATAAATTCCGAATTTATTTAATTAATTTCCCCTTAATTTTATTTCCAACACACCCTTACATATAATACCTGGGTTCAGAATCCATTTTTCCTTAACAGCTAGTGCAAGTGACTACGATTATCTAAATGATTTAATCATTGGCTCTAATTTTAAATAAAAATGCATGGATTAGCCTTTAAGCGATTTCAGGGCGAGTTTTTCGGAAGCGGTCCCCAATATTTCAATACAACCTGTTATTGCTCTACTTCCGCTTTCTACAACCTATTTATGCGAAGCGAGATTTTCTTATTATGCTGCAATGAAATCAACGTGCAGAAACTGGCATGACACCGCATTAGACATTAGAATTCAATTTTAAAATATTGTGCCCGATATACACAAGGCATGCAATTCAAGGATCCAAAATCAACAAAGTGATGAAGTGCTTCATTTATTCATATTTTTATGTTTATATTATACAACAGTTTGAGAAGAATAGGGGCGATATTAATTATTTTAGAGATTTTGTAATAAACACAAGAAAACAGTTTACTAGATCAATAAACATTTACATTAATAATTACTATTTTGATATTTCGATCTTTATGCCGGAATATTTCGTCAATTAAAACTACAAATAAATTCGTTAAAATTAAACAATTCTATCTCTAACCTCAGATCGCATATTATGGGCCTTCTCATGGAACAAAATATTTTACACAAATTTACTCGGACCTAACAGTACAGAAAATCAGCAAAGAGTCACAGTCACCATGTCGGCTTAGAGCATATTCCAGCTCCTTCCTCCTAATTGGGTCGTCCTCTCTCCATATCACAGCCACCGCGGCTATTCATCCTGTTCCAGGAAGAATTTCAAAATCTCCCTTGCCACAATTCCAGCCAGAGTCCTGATTGAGAAGTTTAGCGTAGGCTAGCTCCAAGCCGAATTTCTCACCAAATATGTCTTGCCATCTCTTCCCGCCTCACTGCTCCCGAAAAATCTGTCCAAATCTGCACGCCTTTGAAAATCTCTTCCCCACTTCCTTGGTTCATATCACCCAGGTGGCAGGGATGGATATTGACCAACCCGATTTATGGTTAAACTTGGGAAAACAGATCACCGATACAGCCAACTCTCACCAAAATTGGGAAACACCCAATGCGCGACGTGAAGTCCGAGTTTTATTGCCCCTGGCTCAAATGCTGTCTCCTTTCTTCTGACTCCGCACAGCCAAAAGTCCGAGCAGATGTGTCTGCTTTACAAGTTCTATGTATAATTACAATTAATCAATATAAATTTATTTTTCACTAGCGTGAATTAGCGCACCTAATAAAATAAACCAAGTGTTCCGTTACAATGTCCGATTTTGAGAAGTGTTCCGTTGCAGAAAAAGTTTGGGAAATCCTGTCCTATTTGATAGGGATTGTTTTCGAAAATATGCTTAGTTACTAATATATTACGGTTAATTTCTCCGTGTAATAACTACGCTACGTAAGTTAGTAAAATTGTTTACATCTACCAACCTCTTAAATTTTGCATAATACTTGGGAAATGATTGCATGTGGTAAACACTGACATGCAAAGTTTATGTAAAAGTGAACGTAGTCGACACTCGAGTCTCTTTCATAACTTGTTCCATGAGACCCGAAACTGTATTTAGCAGTCTAAGTATCAGTCTGACTTGATGTTCTTATGGGATGTAACTTGGAGCGATAGTGAAGACAAAGTGTTGAAACATCTGCAATTATGAGCGTTACTTACACATTGCAAATGACAGTAATGAATCAAAGATTCGTCACCGACGTTTATAATGAAGTTAGCCAACAAGTAGGAAAGGGAGAGGAATATGACAACACTGATAAGACAGCCCCTGATAAACGGAGACACGAAAAATCGTGTGTATACTATTATCACTTGGTTAAACAAAACTTATGCGCAGGTTTATGTTGAAAAGTCCCTGGGAAAAGCGACTGAGGCTCGGATTAGAGGCCAAGCTAGATACAAATATTGTGACTACGTGTCTTAAAGAAATAAATCTTGAGAGATATGCGAGGACAATATCGTCTCTGGCTGCGCTGCGCACACACACTCTCAACTCCCACATCTGTCAATATTTCTCTATTGAACATCTCAAATTACAACGCTCCATACAGTAAAATTACTCTGCTGTGAAATCAGAAAATTAATGAATACATCAGAACTATATGTTGCTCCAATTTCCTAAATACTCAACATTTACATTTCATTTCCTCCTTGAAGCAGTGGATGTGAGACATTTAATTTATATTAATTGTTTTTCAACAATATTAGCTGGGTACTTACTTATATTAGTTCTGTATGTGAACATGTGATCAAAGCGGCAACAATTTACGCCTAACAATACTGTCATGGCAACAGGAGTGATGAACTCGCTACGTTACAAACCAGTAAAGAAATCTACCGCTAACTTAATTAAGCACAGTAACTTAAACTTCGTTTAATTTTCCTTTACGTTGATTTAGACGAAGTTATTGCCTGTATCCGAAGAGCCAAATATATACAAATGAATTGATGGACTTATTAGCTTATTGAATTTAGTACCAGAATACAGTCCTTAATATCTATTTTAAATTTAACTGAGTAAAAATAGGGTGAGCCACTAAACCCTTGTAGAGTGTTGTAATTTGTAATAATTTAGAGGATAATCATGTTGGAGCGGGAATTATACAGTTATAAAGTTGAGGAGCTGAATAGACGAAAGAAGAAAATAGACGTTAATTTAGTAATTAAGAATGTGAAATTTTGGGTGAAATGAAAGAAACAAGAAGTTAACATACTTGAAAAATTAAGGTAGAGTTGCACATGATTATGACGGAAGTCGAAAGCTACTGTGAACAAATGAATTGATGGACTTATTGAATTTAGACGAAAAATATTTTATGTACTCTAATTAATGAAAATACTCCAAAACTTTATAACGGTAAGCACATTCCCTGTACATTTACAAAATTAAAAAACACCCGTACTCTAAGTCAAAAACATTCTGACAACTTAGTAAGAGTAAGAAACACTCTCAGCTCCCTAAGAAGCGAAAAATTACACCCGGTATTTTATTTAGATCCGGTAACTTAACACAGTAAAAGTTGCCCCTGTCAGTGCTTGGTGCTGTTACATCATATTTGCTTAAATAAGTGATTTAGTCCTTCAGGCGTTTAGTGAATTTTCACCACTTAAATGTGCGCGCGGTCGGTCATTGGGGGTAAGGACGGGCAAGGACTTATTGTGTCGGCGGATCCCTAAAATAGGTCAAATGTTTTGATGCTCGTCGGTTATTGACCTGGGAGCGGTCCGCGGTCATGGCGGACCGTAAACTTTTATTTGCAAACCCTCAGGAAGTGGCTACTAATTTGGGAAGTGATAAATAGAGCAGATTTGCATGGGGGGAATGATTTTTGCTGTGAGCGGCGAGAGGAAACTGTGTTCTTGGAAAGAGATTTAGTACAGTTTGGGAGAGAGGAGAAGGTTGTAAGCGGTGAAATAAGATTCTTGTTGTGAGTGACGGCCAATGAGATCGCGTAGCCGTTGCGATTTGAAGCGCGGGTCCAGCGGATAGATTGTACCAGCCGAACCAGTGGACATCGTCGCCGCTGCAACGAGATCTTCTTACTTCCTGTGGTTGTGGCTACAATGACCGGCAATTACGTTTCGGTAATTTCGGGCATGCCGTTGAACAATTCAATATTTAGAAAATTTTGAAACCTTTGTAAATATTTTGTACTTAGGTAAGGCATTAGTGAGTATGAATGTGAGCATGAGTGGGTAAAGCCAACATTTAATTATTGTTGAGCCGTATGAGTGAGCATTGCCCGGAATTTAACTGATTAATTGAATTGTTTTAAAATTTAACCCCTATAATTAATTAATTAAAGCCAAGATCCCTGAGAGTCTGATGCTGGACTCAAAATTTCACGTGTCTTGGCTGGACTCTGGCCATCTCCCTCTGGATCACGAGGTTCGCAATTGTCGTTTTCTTTTACTATAGATATAATATTTCTGCGTATGCAATGGCGCCCGGGTCGGATTTCAACCTGAACTGATCCGAGGGAGAAGGGAGCGTTACATTTGAAAGTTCGAAAGTAATTGCTCCATCTGTAAGAAGAACTTTGTTTCGGTATTATGAATACCAGAATATCTCAATGACTTCCATTACGCCGGAGCACACATGATTTCTAGGTTGAATTCGTGTTATAGACTTACACACCTTCGAAATTGGGCCATTCGTTAAAGTTTTGTAGCTTTATTTATTCCTGCGTATTAGATTAGGAAAACCATATGTTAATTTTTTTATATTTTAACTTACCCGTGCACTGACTAATTTAGAATTTTATGGATTTCCTTTTTTTATATTTTCATACTGCTTGTTCGAATCTTCAGTAAATGTGGGATATTTGGCTTCTTACCTGAAACAGAAATACATACTATTACACTTTGGAACTCATGACATCAAACGTTCAAGAAGATATGCTAAAAATATTTTTTAACACTACAAATATAAATGACCCAACTTGGTTATTCATCATTGTGGCCAAATGACCTAAAGAATATTATGTCAATCGCCTGATATATTCGACATTTAAAGAGTAAATATCTCGTACATTGCGAGAGAAAGAACAATAATATGGTAACATTGATGGTTTACGACTGTGTTCCAGGACTGTTTTTCTCAACAGTTGACTCCCTTGTTCAAATACAGAAATTTTTTATTATTAATATGTTAATAGTCGCATCAACTGCAAAGTCATTAGTTCAGGGAAACTCATATACATGTAGGGGTATCACAGTATGGTTTCTCAAACACGCCAGGATTCGAACCCGGGACCTGTTGTGGTGCGAAGCAGCCACGCTAGCCACTACACCACAGCATACCTAATCACAGTTCAATTTCTAGTGTCAACCGCTACCATGATATTTGCAGACACAATCCACATGACAACTAAAACGTACAACAAAAAAGGTTTGAACGATCATTAAGCCTTTATGAAATGTGTACGTAAGCAAGGGAAATCTGAAGCAATTTTTCTTATTAAAACATTAATTATATTCCCTTTTTAGATTTTTACTTTGTAAAGATTTATTGTTTATTATTGTTAATGTAATCTTCTCTCCAAATTAAATTAATTTAATGTTAATTTTATATGTCTATATATAACTTCTAAAATCTCTCGTAACGTTTCATCATTTTACACACAATTCCACATATTTACTATTCGCTCCTGATTTAATAAAGCATCAACCACACCAAATCAATAGCCGTTCCATTCACACTAACAAAAAACCCTCCTCCCCTAATCCACCTCTATTTAAACAATTCATTAATCCGTACAAAAACAGAAACCACCTATCTAGGAATCATGTTTGATTGAAAACTCCCGTGGAAACCACATATTAATCTTCTCTTCAAAAGCAACCATACATTCAGAACCCTATATCCGCTCCTCAACGGAAAAGCCCCTGTTACCATCAGCACAAATCGCCTCCATAACATAAGCCACCTGGTCCTATGCCCCGTCCAAAATTCAAACCATTACAAACTCTCCCTGGAACCTTAGAAATTCCGTCATTCACCATGACATCAAACTTCCCCTAAGTAAACACCGTAATCTCTAAATTCATAACCTCCCTAATTAAAAGCGCCCTCAACCACCCAAACCCCACGATCCAGCAATTCCACGAAAATCCTCCTCCATCTCTACGCTTCCATCGGCTGAAAAGAAAAATTCCCATCGACCTCATCCTTTCCCCTGAACATTCAGGCACATCCTTGCCATCATGCCCGCAGACCACATCCTCATATATCCTCCAATAACCAGTTCGCCACCTTTCAACCCATACCCACTCACGTCGTATGTCTCTCAGATACACACAGGCACACAAATAAACCTAACTCATCTGATCATAGGACTAATCTACCTTCACGTTTACAGGTGAATTATGTACACTAATTTAATTTTGTATTCATTATTTCAATATACTTGATCAATTATTGTACTAACTGATAATCATTATGATAAAAGTTTTTCATAAGAATAAAAAAAGTTCAAATCACATTGTTTTCGTGAAACTATACCAGTGAAATATGGTTGTTGATATATGTGATTATAAACATTATCGGGCAGATTAATCTGCTGCCACACAGCGTATTTCCTAATCTTCTACAATGATTTGTAAAAATTGTTAGAATAAAATCTTTCTGGGGCTTTAATTTATGTGTACATAATTTTTTCCCATAAATCAGCTCCTTCCTAAACCTCTACGGTTCTAACTGATGATCATAAATTATGTAAACATTCTGGCATAGATTTTATCCAGCCACCATTAAAGCAATTCAGCTGATCTACTTTATACATTTTTCAGTGTTCAGCAAGAATAGGAATACAAAAATGAAGAAAACCCGATTCTATGCAGCGATTTTAATAACAGAGAAATGAAGTCGTCTGCAGTGAGTCGATGTGATATGATGGGAGCGATGAGTTGAGAGAGCTGCCTGTGCCTGGTTCGTAATCCACTTTGCGGTTAATTGCTAATTGAAGTCTGTGACGCTGTCGAGCGGGAGAATCCGCCACCCTCGGCGCCCTTCACACAACTTTTAAAAACAAAATCAATTTCTCCACAACCTAATTATCTGTTGCATATATATTAACTGCCTCAATATTGTCGGCAAATGAAAACGAGTGAAGCACGATGCAACCGAGCGTGTAATGAAATCACGGTCGCAAATGCACTAAATTAAATGCCGGGACATTAAGGCTGCTTGTAGCGCCCCTACAATTCTGCTCGTTTACGGTCGGGATTTTGTTCGACTTTTCTTACCTACAGTTTCTCGTCTTCGGCAAATCATATGTTCAAAATGTTCCTGCAATTCAGGTACTAAAAAAGCCTCGTCCACGGGAAGCCCGGAAAGCATTACCGAATGTTTGTAAATGCTCGTGAACCACACGTATTTTTTATTCATATAAAAAACATAAGAAAATGAGAAGAATAAAGAAAATTATACATAGGAAAAAAACAGAATTTTATAATGCACAAATCGAATAAATAGAAATCATGCATGGACAGAAGAAAAGTAGGAGAATGTATCAAATAGTTAATGATATAAAACAAGATAGGAAAGCATGGATAACAGAAGAAATAATAAAAATAATTTATGAAAGGCGTAAATATAAAAACGCGAGAGATGAAAATGGTAAAGAGCAGTACAGAAGCTTAAAGAATGAGATAGATAGGAAGTGCAAATCAGCCAAAGAGGCTTGGCTACAAGTGAAATGCAAAGTAGAATATTTCATGGTGAAAGGGAAAATAGATGCAGCTTATAAGAAAATCAAAGAAACAATCGGCGAGAGGAAAAATATTAGCACGAACATCAGGAGAGCGGATGGGAAGACAATTATGTATAAAGAAGAAAAAGCAGAAAGGTGGAAGGAATATCTAGAAGATCTGTGTCATAGTGGAAATCTAGATCAGTCATTAATAGAAGAAGAAGAAGAAGAAGAAGAAGAAGAAGAAGAAGAAGAAGAAGAAGAAGAAGAAGAAGAAGAAGAAGAAGAAGAAGAAGAAGAAGAAGAGGTGGATGATATAGAGTTGGAGGACAAAATTTTAAGGTCAGAGTTTGACAGGGCCATGGCTGACAAACCGCAGCAATTGTAAATCACCAGGAATTGATAACATTCCAGCAGAGTTGTTAAGAGCATCGGGTGAAGCAGTAATATCATGGCTGTTCAGAATAGTTTGCGAAATACACGAAACAGGAAGAATACCAAAAGATTTTAGTAAAAACATAATTATGCCCATACCGAAGAAGACTGGGGCTGATTGATGCAAACAGGCAGGGCAATTAGTTTATCCCATGCATGCAAAATATTAACTTTTAATGATTTCTCACTCGATCTTGGATAAATAACTTCTCACAGATGACTATAATTCGATTGAACTTTTTCATTCACATTTTAATTAATTTTCTCATTATTTGAAGATATGATATCGCTTCTTCGAAAGAAGATGTATAACTGTTCAGGATAGTTTGCAAAATCTATTAAACAGGAAGAATACCAGAAGAATTTAGTAAAGGCATAATTATACCCATATCGAAGAGGACTGAGGCTGATAGATGCGAACAGCATAGGACTATTAGTTTAGTATCTCATGCGTGCAAAATATTATCGAAAATAGTATATAGGAGGATGGAACATCAAATAGAATGCGAGTTAGGAGAAGATTAGTTTGTTTTTAGGAATAATATAGGGACAAGAGAAGCAATATTGACTTTGCGATTAATTTTAGACGAAAGGATACGAAAAAAAACGGCCTACGTTCATGGTATTTGTAGATTTAGAAAAAGCGTTTGATAATGTGAGCTGGAACACACTATTAAGGATTCTGAAGGGCACTAGAATAAAATATCGAGAAAGGAGGCTAATACATAACCTCTACAGAAGACAGCCAGCAGTAATTAGAATGGAAAACCAAGAAAAGAAAGACGTAATCAAGTAAGGAGTTAGACAGGGATGCAGTCTGTCGCCAATGTTGTTTAACTTATATATAGAACATGAGATGAAGAAAGTTAAAACGTAATATGGAAAATGAATCATACTACAAGGACGATATTGTACTATTAGGGGAATCAGAAGAGGACTTGTAATCCATAATACACGTCATGAACTTAGTCCTGGAGAAAGAGTTCAATATGAGGATTAATAGAGGCAAAACTGAGGTAATGGAGTGTAGTATGAGTATGAGAAACAAGGGCTGTTAGATTGGGAAGGGATATTTTGATGGAAGTTAAGGAATTCTGCTACTTGGGAAGCGTAATAACTAGAGTAGGATAGCACAGGCAAGGAAGAGGAATTTACTTACGGGTAATATAAGTGTGAATATTAAGAAATCGTTGCTAAAAATGTTGGTATGGAGCGTGGCGTTATATGGGTGCGAAACGTGGACGATAGGAGTTCGGGAAAGGAAAAGAATAAAAGCCTTTGAAATGTGGTGCTGTAGGCGAATGCTGAAAAGCAGATGGGTGGATAGAGTAAGTAATGAGGAAGTTATAAACAGAATAGGGGAAAAGCGAACAATAGGGAGGACGTTGACTAAGAGAAGGGATAGATTAATAGACCACGTTTTAAGACTCGAGGGTCTTGTAAAATTAGCATCAAAGGGACGTGTGTGGGGTAATAACAGAAAGGGAGACGAAGGATGGAATACGATAAGTAGATTAGGGAGGCTGTGGGTTGTGCTAGTTATGAGGAAATGAATAGGCTTGCGCAAGATAGGTTAGCATGGAGGGTTGCATGAGACCAGTCTTAGGACTGAATACCAGAACGACATAGGAAAAGAGTATAAACCATAATTACATCTGCATGCAATGACAGAAATGGTACCATTCTGAATAAAATGCCTGATATAATGGAAAGATTGAAAGGAAACTTTCAAGAAAAGCTTTGAGGAACAGATCAATCAACAACAATGATGAACTACAGGACGAAGGGGATGGTAGGGAAGCAGGCAATGACAACAATATTATAAAAGAAATAAGAGATGAAAACATACCGCCGACAGAACATAAAATTTCTAAGGTAATCAAAAAAATAATAGATCCCTGGACCAGACAACTGTCAAAAATTCAACATAATACAATTGAATCGAGGAACACGATTTGTACGGAGGAAACACTTGAAGGGCAGATATGCCCAATCCTCAAGAAATGGGATAAACGTGAACGAATGAATTACAAAGGAATAACACTGTTGAACAACCCTGTACATACTGTACAAAAGACTAATCCCATGCATGGAAATAACGGTTGGTACCTATCAAAGGACGATGTACAGTTGACAATATACATTCAATGAGACAGATCTTGGAGAAAACATTTGAATATGCTATCAGCACATTTATGCTGTTTATTGACTTTAAGGCTGCCTTTAACACGATTAGAAGATCTCAAAATACCAAATAAACTGATAAATCTAGTGAGGATAACACTTCATGGAAGGTCAAATGCAGAGTTAAAATACAAAATATCATTTCAGATCAATTTGAAACGTGTATAGGCTTACGACAGGGAGATGCTTTGTCCTGTTTACCTTTTAATATGATCCTGGAAAGGTCGTGAGAGATTCAGGTTTAGAAACAAGGGTCTGCATATATAATAAGACGGTACAAGTACTAGCTTATGCCGATGATGTTGTCATTGAAGCAAGATCACGTGAACTCCTGAAAGAAGCGGCAGAAGGATTCATGAATGCGGCAAAGACAATGGGACTCACAGTGAAGTAACAAGGCCAAATACGTGGAAGTAACTAAACTAGCAACAAATACAAAATCTTTGAACATGAAAGGTCAAGGATTTGAAAGAGTTAAACAGTAATATAACAGCTGAGATAAAAGAAAGAATTGTGATGGTTTGATTAAGCAACTCATATCAAGGCATCTGCAGCGAAATACAAAATGCATTCTGTATAAAACACTAATAAGACCAGTACCTTGATGAAAATCAGTTACAGATCTCTGAAAGGAGAATTTGAATAAGAATTTTCGGACCAGTATGTGAAAGCGGGCAACGGAGGATAAGATATAACCACATGCTATATAGTGAAAGTAATGAAACATGGAAGACAAAGATGTCTGGTGCACATGTTTAGGATGCAAGATCAGAACCCTGTGAAACGCTGACGCTGCATGGTCCAGCAGGAACACGACGTAAAGGACGGCCAAAAGTGAGATGGATTGAATCAGTGGAGGAATATCCGAAGAATTTTGGAGTTGGGGGATGGCGGAGGAAGACACAAGATCGCGAAGTCTGGAAGGAGACCATGAGAGAGGCCAAAAGAAGTCGCAGCCTCACGACACAGAGGTCCTGGGTTCGAAAACCTGGCATGGGTTTGGATGTTTGTGTCGTTACGGCCACGACTGCTGCAGAATGGATCAAAATTCGGAACGTGTCACAGTCGGCCCTGTAGGCGAAGGCCCTGAATGGGCTGCAGAGACAAGGAAGAAGAATAGTTCCAAACAGGGCTGTGATTCGTGGGACAATCGTATCAATAAGAACACCCGCCCGAAGATACTCTACTCATAAGTATATCTGAAATCCAAAGATTTCGCTTTTCTGGTTCCTTTGTCTCTTCAACCAGCTTGGATTATTCGCACGAACTGGGAACTGCGACGAGCGTTACCTAATAACTGTTGCACATGTGTGGGTGTTCCTATAAACTCATTAACGCTTGCCAACATTTGCAAAGATTGTTCATCGCGCGCCATTGGTGTGGACGAAGGTGAAACGTACTGGAAACACGAAATTCACCCCATACCCTATTTTCCCTCATGGGGAAATTAAAAAAAATATTCACACGTACATTCAATGTTTTTGTCAACATATTAATATTTTTATAGGTGGTAGTAACCATCAAAACATGAACAAACGTTTCATAAACATAAGCCCAGCATCAAATCAACCACATCAATAACCGTCCTATTCACAACAACAAAAAACCCTCCTCCCCTAATCCACCTCTATCTAGGAATCATGTTTGATTCCAAACTCTCGTGGAGACCTCATATTAACTTCTCCTCTCCAAATTCAACCATAAATTCAGAACCCTAAATCCCCTCCTAAAGAGAAATTCCACACCAAACTTCCCAAAGTAGATTCCGTAATCTCCAAAACCATAACCTCCCTAATTAAAGGCACCCAAACCCCACGATCCAGCAATTCCATGATAATCCTTATCACCATCTCTAAGAATCCGTCGGTTCAAAATAAAACTCCCAATTGACCTCATCCTAACCCACCTTACCATCATGCCCGCAGACCATATCCTCATATATCCTCCAATAATCAGTTCACCTGCTGTCAACCCTCACCCAACCACTTCGTATGCCTCTCAGGTACACACACAAAAAGCCTAACCCATCTGCCAAAGTAGGCTAACCAAAGGACTAACCTACCTTCACGTTTACAGGTGAATTATATACACTATTTTAATTTTGTAAATTCATTATTTTAATATTTTATGTACTAGAATCAATTATTGTACTAACTGATAATCGTAAAGATAAGATTTTTTATATGAATAAAAAGTCATGAATAAGTGTTTCATAAAGATAAACCGGAAACGCATAGCATCTGATATGTGTACACTTGTCCATAGAGGCTGAAGGAATATGTGTTAAGGTGACAGGTCCTTTAGCACCCCCAGCATGAACAGTGGAAGGTCCTGTGCATTGGAGGAACATGAGCTACAAAGACCTGCAACCAGTGAGAGCAGAAAATGCTAGAGACGAAAGGTAAATAAACAAAAAGTAGTCGCGTTGAGTGGGATTCGAACCCGAGTCCACATTTCTGTAGTCCACCTCTTAAATTCTAATTCAATGCTGCAGGCCCTCAGATGTGGCAATACTGTAGTATTAAGGGAGTCAGAAGAAGACTTGGAAACCATAATAAATGGCATGAACGTGGTCCTGGAGGAAGAGTACGACATGAGGATTAATAGAGAGAGAACCAAGGAGATGGAGTGTAGTATGGGAAACAGTGGAATAACAAAGGCTGTTAGATTGGGAAGGGTTATTTTGAAGAAAGTTAAGGAATTCTGCTACTTGGGCAGCATGATAACCAGAATGCAATAGCATTGGCAAGAAAGGTTTTCGCAAAAAAGAGGAATTTACTTACGGCTTATATAAGGGTGCATATTAGGAAATCATTACTAAAAATAGATGTGTGGCGTTATATGGGTGCGAAACGTGGACAGTAGGAGTTGCAGAAAGGAAAATAATAGAATCCTTTGAAATGTGGTGTTATAGGTGAATTATATCGGCGGTTAAGGTAACTAACCAGAAAGTTGTACGCAGTATTTGAGAAGAGGGAACGATATGGAGAATTTAGATCAAGAGAACGGTTAGATTAATAGACCACATTTTGAGAAATGGGGGTCTTGTAAAATTAGCATTAGAGGGAAGTGCGTGGGGTAAAAACAGAAGAGGGATGCGAAGGATGGAGATTAAGGAGGATGTGGGATGTGCCAGTTATGTAGAGATGAAAAGACAAGCGCATGAAGGGTTATCATCAGACCAGGCTAAGGCTGAGTACTTCAAGAACATAATCACCACACTTAATATATTGCTTTATTTATGATATGTTTCATATTTTAATTTTGACAAAAAGTCAACTCAATGCCGTTTCTTTGTAATAAATTACCGTGTGGATTATAAAGCCTAAGAGTATGGATAGATAGAAGATCTGAGAACTGTTTATCTGTGGACGCCGCTGGCCTGGGTTGCTGTTAACCTCCGATCCCTTCGCAGTGCGGGACAAAGACAACCCCTTTCACCCTTCAGAAGCGAGGCTCTTTAGGAATAAAAGGGCCCGCTACCACGGGGTACTTGACCATGTACAAAGCTCCAAGATTCAAGGATCTGGCCCAGAGCTAATCGTGCGGCCCGATAATACATCACTCAGCAACCAACATACAAAGATGAGCTCGCGACTTGAGTATCTATCATGCATTTCGTATGAGGCTGTGAAGTGATGGTCGCAGCCGCCATTGTCTTTAAGAGGGCATATAGGAAGGAAGGAGAGAGAGACAATTGAGTGAAGGGATATGCCCGTACCAGTGAAGTAAACTGTAAAATTCTCCATTCGTGTTCAGGCATGACTCAGAAAAAGAAAGCCGCCGCACAACAATCGCCCTGGGATGGATTGAACCGAGTAGGATAATGAATGATGGCTCAACCATGAGTCCGCCTTTTATTTAAATGCATCCTCAGGAAAGAAATAAAAGAAAACAAATTGAAGGTTAAAATCAACATTCTGGCAGAACGCTGCCCCACGCGACGCAAAACCAAAACAAGCCCGATTGTCCTCCAAAACCACTCTTCGATCTGACCTGAGTGATCTCTAAAGCAATATTACTCGAGCCGAGCCGAATGACATCCAAAACAACGCTGTTCTCTTGAACTTTTCAGCCCCCCTCCCGAATTTTCCCTCTTTCGGCCAACTCAAAACTACTTGTCCGAGAAACAATTCCAGACATTTTCACATCAAATTGGCGGTATAAGTAGAAAAACAATACACATGACGAAGCCAGCTTAAACCATCATCTCCTGGACGCCGGAAAAGGAGGGAAACCGGAATTCCGGAGCTGGAAGTACAACCTGTGCTAGAGAAGTGGAGATGCAGGAGGAAGCAAACATTGAAAGGCTGTCTCCTGCCTCCAAAGGGAGACAAGAATAGGACGAAGGCTGACCACGCATTAGAACTTATGCACGGACACAGTCTGCTCTACAGACTCCCTGCAGACAAGTACCTCCAAATTTGATGTTAAAAATAGCTGAACGAAAAAAATTGTAATATCTTAATCTGTAAATCCCATCTAATGTAAAAAATGGAAGCAGCTACTACTTATCATATTAAATTGCCCACACTTTCTTCCCTTCCATATTCAACGAGCTGTGATCTTACAGCATTTTCCCTTCAACCTCCTACCCCCCCATTTCACCTTATACCCCTCTAATCATATCTCTAGTTTTTAGTTAGTAATATTGTAAATATATATACTAGCTGGAGACCCGGTGTTGCCCGGGTATTTATTTAAATTATCCCGGTACATTATTTAATCCTTGGTCAAGACATGACTAAACCGGCATCGACAACGTCACAATATGAATCTGAAATATACTTCCAGTATCTCGACGGTCAAAAATACTCCCGGTACAATAATAGGACTAAACATATTTTCAGTAGTCTGACAATAAAATTTCTTCCATAGTTAAGGGATGAATATTTACTTAAATCGCATTTTAAATGTCATAATCTTACACAGCGACCCCCTCCATGCCGCCGAAGCCCGAGCAGGTGTGTTTGTACGTTACAACACGATAAAAAAAATCACTTCCAAGTAATGTTGAGAACGTTGTCGTAAACCTAGCCACAGATGCTTCAACAAAGTTGCCAACATGAGGCTCCGCCCACAAAAAATCGAGACCTTTTGATTTTACTGCGACCTGGTCGCCGAGATGTAAATTCAACCTCCAACCTATCCACAGACAGTCAACTTAGTCGTCAACATGGCATGTTGGCAACACGGTTGTCGACCAAGTTGACCGTGTGTGGGCCGCTTCACCACGCCTCACTCGCGAGTGAGTCGTCCAAAAGTAACGACTCCTTTCGAGAAGCTGTCTCCCGCTAGCTCCGAACTAGGGAGCGAATGACTACGACTCCGTCCCGCTCGACCACTGCGCATTCCGTCTGCGCATCACTCCGCTATCCAATGAACGGGAGTACAGCGCTAAGACTCTGTCCAACTCTCAAATGCAGCGTTTCGACTCTTCCTCCTTGTGAGACGTGAGGAACAATTTCAATCAAATGCTCTCCTCTCCATCAATAATTGTCAACAATGATTCAGTCATGACTTACTTTGAAAATTTCATTTCACTCATTTCGTTCTTCTGTATTAATATGAAATAATATTTGAGGGGCTGTGTTTAGAATCAACGCAACGATCATTGGTGGTCCCCTGGACGTTACTTCCTGATTCAAACGTTGCTTTGGGAATGTGTCCTTGGCATTGTCAACACATTCTTCTGAGATATCATCCCTGTATATGACCTGGGTACAGATATAACAACAGGATCTACCGCTGCTAATCAAGGGTTAAATGCATTATTTTAGCCCTAAAATTGTTAATTAATATTTGGAATTTTCCTTTTTTGTACTTGTCAGAATTCGATTCTAGGGTTATACCAAAGGCTTATGTCATAATGTGAGACCTTATATGTTAATACAGAAAATAGAGATAGCAGATGTGGGAAGTGACAGTGTATGAACCGCCTGGCATTTAGGAAATTCGGATAGTTACGTTACAAAATGCATATTTCGAACTGTAGTCTGCAAAACGTTACAGGATCAGCTTTTGGGAAAATGCCAAGTCCTAACCAGACTGCGTCCATGGATTTAAATGAGATTGTTCAGTGCAATTGCAACCTCTTCCGACATTATTTAAGTTATATTGATTGTAAATTCTCTACGGTCTGGCAGTTCTCGGGATCCCCTTTCAGTCATTAATAAACTTTTTCCACAACCTGAAAGTACATATTTTCTGTAATACTCTTGATTTTGCTAGATTATTGTAATATCTTCATTCGCTAAGCATAAAAGATAGCAAGAAATTAGGTTGGTAAATTTCTCTACTGCGTATGCAAACTCGTTGTAGCCATAATTACAACAGTTTACACAAACACCTCAAAAATTAAAGACATTTCGAATTTTTGGTGCGTTTCGAATCTGAAAACCGCCGGAAATCACGTCAAAGTATGAGTTGCATCCATCGGCTTGGGTAATAGGGGATTCCCTTTCGGGAAGTGCGTCACGATGAAGGAAGTGAGAACCGCAGTATTACTTCACGAAACACTTGGTAAAGATAGTGCTCTTAAATAAGGACGATGCTGAAAGCACGAGAAACGAAAGTCAGCCACGAATCTTGTTTATTTTAATTGAATAAATTAACAATCAGAGAATAAATTATGTTATTGTGGTATTCAGTCCTAAGACTGGTCTGATGCAACCTATATTGCGCAAGCCTTTTTATTTTCCTTACAACTATCACAACCCACATCCTTCCTAATCTGCTTAACGTATTCCGTCACGTGCCTACCATCATTGCTCTTACACCACACACTTCCTTCTAACGCTAAGTTTATAATTATAATACTACAAATAAAGTATATTTTAAAAACCGATTAACAATACGGCATTTGATTGCTAATACTTGGTCCCAATAAAATAGCTCTTATTTCAAGGCGAGAGCGATGCTTGTTTCTCATAGCTGTTGCATCAAACTTTTTTTTTACTCAAGTAGGTCGTTGAGAATTGAGTCAAAACTTTTAATGATTTCTCACTCGATATTGGATAAATAACTTCTCATAGATGATTTAAACTTTTGAAACTATCATCCGACTATAATTGTATTGAACTTTTTCATTCACATTTTAATTAATTTTCTCATTATTTGAATCTTCTTTCGAAGAAGCGATATCATGACTGTTCAGTTTGCAAAGTCTATAAAACAGGAAGAATACCAGAAGAATTTAGTAAAAGCATAATTATACCCATATCGAAGAGGACTATGGCTGATAGTTGCGAACATCACAGGACGATTGGTTTAGTATCTCATGCGAGCAAAATATTATCGAAAAATAGTATATAGGAGGATGGAACATCAAATAGAATGCGAGTTAGGAGAAGATCAGTTCGTTTTAGGAAGAATGTAGGGAAAAGAGAAGTAATATTGACTTTACGCCTAATTTTAGAAGACAGAAAAAGAAAAATCCGGCCTACGTTTAAGGCATTTGTAGATTTAGAAAAAGCGTTTGATAATGTGAATTGGAACACACTATTAAGGATTTGGAAGGAAACTAGAATAAAATATCGGGAAAGGACGCTAATACTTAACCTCTACAGAAGACAGGCAGCAGTAATTAGAATAGTAGACCAAGAAAATAAAGCAGAAATCTAGAAAGGAGTAAGACAAGGATGCAGTCTGTCGCCCATGCTGTTAAACTTTTATATAGAACAGGTGATGAAGAAAGTTAAAACGGAATATGGAAAAGGAATCATACTGCAAAGAGAAGAAATATAGCATGAACGGGGTCCTGGAGAAAGAGTTCAATATGAGGATTAATAGAGGGAAAAACCAAGGTAATGGATTGCAGTATGGGGAAAAGAGAAATAACGAAGGCTGTTAGATTGGGAAGGGATATTTTGACTGAAGTTAAGGAGTTCTGCTACTTGGGAAGCGTAATAACTAAAGTAGGATAGCATAGGAAAGGAAGGTTTTCGCTAAAAAGAGGAATTTACTTACGGGTAATACAAGTGTGAATATTAGTAAATCGTTGTTAAAAATGTTAGTATAAAGCGTGGCATACGTGGCATGGGTGGGAAACGTGGACGATAGGAGTTGCAGGAAGGAAAAGAATAGAAGCCTGTGAAATGTGGTGCTATAGGAGATTGAGATGGGTGGAGAGAATCAGTAACGAGGAAGTTCTAAACAGAATAGGGGAAGAGCGAACAATATGTAGGACGTTGACCAAGAGAAGGGATAGATTAATAGTCTGCGTTTTAATGCACGGGGGTCTTGTATTATAGAATTAGAGGGAAGTAAGAACAGAAGAGGGAGCCAAAGTTGGAATACACCAAGCTGATTTTGTATCATGGGATGTCGTAGTTATTTGGAAATGAAAAGTCTTGCGCAAGATATTATAGCATGGAGGCTTGCATCAGACCAGTCTTAGGACTAAATACCACCACCACAACAACAACAGTAATATTGTATGAATTCAATTATGTCAGTTGCCGGATTAATATATTTTGTAATCATAATTTTTTTTACTCCGGGGCTCACCTGATTATGTCGGGAATGTCTCGTGCTCTCTGTAGTTTTTTTTAAAGTTCTCACATGCCGAGGCAGCTTCACCTATTTTACGAGGCAAATGTACTGGGGTCGAAGACCTTGGGCATAAGGGAAGAGTTCTCCACTGATCCCATTGGATCATTCAGCCAACTGCCACCTAAAAGTGATGGAGACACGGAGAAGGGAATGCTGCGACACCACAGCAAACTCGTCTCCCGTTCAGTGAGAATAGTACCTGATACAGGTTTCCTAGGGTTTTCCCTGCATCTCTTTAGGAGAAACACCGGGTAGGATACCAGGGCCCTAGTCAACCCTTGGCTACCTTATTCTACCTTCCACATCCCCCCTTTTCGCTTCCCTTCCTATGCTTATTTCAGGATCACTCTCATGTAGCCTGTTAACCAAAAAAAACATACGAATATATATAGTTAACGACGAGGCACTGTGCTGCTGATAAATGAAATTAGCGTATATTATGCTTATTTATTAATATTTGCTTGTATTTAAGTCAGTCACTATTGTATGATTGTTTCAGCTAAGGTGAATATGACAAAAAGTCGAAACCTTTAAATGTTGTAAAACCATGTAGACATTTTATGAAACTGTTTTGGTTATTCGTCTGATTCTACAAAAGATTTTGTTTACGTACCAATAGACGGAAAATGGTGGACAATACAGTATCTTAAACTTAACATTCGAGCCGTTTGTCAGTAATGCTGAAGAAATCCTTGCCAAAGATTAAAGTCGGATATACGAATCCACTCCATTTTGTCCCAATAAGGAGGATCTAAGTTTCACATTACTAAAAACCATATAACCCGGAAAAATAATTCAAGGGAATCAGCCAGACCGTTTGTTAAAGAAGGGAAACCATCAGAAAGACTGACAAGTAAAGAAGTAAAGAAAAGCTCAAAGTTGTAGATTGTAACCCGCGTACAGACGATCATTGACAAGTCATACAAGGTAGATAATTGAAGTCGAGGCCCCGGGATAAGCCACAGTATAGCAACGAGGCTGCATGGAGAGTCTGAGCCAGGCACTGAAAGAAATCAGGCCAAATGCGTCCCGAGGTGTTGATGTAAAATTCATCCCTTCATTTAGGCATGTGTAAGACAGATCTGTCCGCGCAAAGGAATGAAAGAGCCTTTCAAGTCAGAAAAGAGGAGGACTTGACCTCCGCGTCGCCATACACGACAAATAAAACAACTAAATACCGTCAGCGACTAAATTATTACTACAGCGGTTCCGCTTACAACCTCAAGTCAACAACAGTTTTTCTACTACCGTTTTGTAACTGGATTAGGAACAAGTTCACTACCTGAATCTTCAGGTAAACAAAACTTCTACAGTTGCCCAAGTACAACACATCTTACAAGCTTCCAATAATCTACAAAGCCTCATCACAATCCGCCACCTAAAACATCTCCCCAAGAACACAATAATCTTAATTAACTATATCTTCAACGCTATCCTCAGAGCCAACCAAATGGAAACACGCAACCATAATAATGATACCGAAACCAAATAAACCAAAAATACACCATGAGAGTTATGGTTCAATAAGTCTCCTTCCCACATTGTCCAAATTGTTCGAAAAACTACTCTGATTCCTGACACTCAATACGGTTTTCGCCCAAAACACTCCTGTCCCCATCAATATATCTATTGTCTCTCCAACGTCAAAAACAACTCCTTTGAACATCGCAAATCCCTCGAATAAGCGTTTGATAAAATCCACCACCCTCCCCTACTATCTAAAATTAAAGACGTCCTTAACGACACCCACTCACTACAAAATACTCCTAAACTACCTTTCAAACAGAACCTTCTCTGTTAAAATAAATAACCACCTCTCCAACCTCACTCAATCCCCCAAGGAAGTGTCATTGCCCCCTTCCTATACAACATCTTCTCCCACAACATCCTAACACTAGCAGACGACATAGCCATCTCCTATGAAACCTCCTCTCTCACCTCCAACTTACAACCACTCCAACCAGCGCTCAACAACCTAGAACAATGGTCCAAACAATGGCGAATCAGTATCAATAACCATCCCATTCACACTAGCAAAAAACCCTCCTCCCCAAATTCACTTCTATCTAAACAATTCATTAATCACTACAAAAACGGAAACCACCTACCTCGGAATCATGTTTGACTCAAAACTATCCTGGAAACCTCATATTAATTTTCTTATCTCCAAAATAAACCAAAAATTCAGAGAAAATCCCCTGTCACCACCAGCACAAAACGCCTCATATACCTCTCTATAATACAACCCACCTGGTCCTATGCCTCCTCCATATGGGGAACAACAGCCAAAATACATTCAGCCTAAATTCAAACCAAACAAAACATAATACTACGCAGCATTACAAACTCTCCCTCAAGCCAAAGAAATTCCGTCATCCACCATAACATCAATTCCCAATATAAACTCAGTAATCTCCAAATCCATAACAAACCTCAACCACCCAAACCCCACGATCCAACAATTTCATAACAATCCTCCTCCACCTCCACGCTTCCCTAGTCTCAAAAGAAAACTCCCAATTGACCTGATCCTTCCCCCTGATCATTCAGGCACACCCTAACCCACTCTACCATCATGCCACATCCTTATATATCCTCCAAAAATCAGTTCACTGCTTGTCAATCCTCACACACCCACGTCGTATGCCCCTCAGATACTCACAATTAGACCTAAAGTAGGTTTAATCTCATTTTGAAAAATTGGCAATTTATATTGGGACTGGAGAAGGACATGGAAAACTGGATAAAATTTAAGTTAGTACGAGGACGAATATTTATGAAGGAGAATATGGTGCCCCATATTTTTTATGCCAATCTGATAGGAAGAGGGCAGCAGCTCCTGAACCAAGAGCAATCAACAAAAAGATTATGGTAACAACTTGTGGGTGAAGCCCTTTCTCAAAGAAGATAAGGTTGCTGATTTTCCAGATGAGTGTACTACAAGTGTTGGAGTACAAGTTACTCCTAACGAAGGAGGTAGGGTGTGATGTTGTTGTGGTGTCCTCCCTAATCTGCTTAGTCTATTCCATCAATGGCCTCCCTCTTGTGTTCTTACCCCACACACTTCCCTCCAACGCTGATTTTACAAGACCCGCATATCTTAAAACGTGGCCTATTAATCTATTCCTTTTCTTGGCCAACGTCCTCCATATTCTTCGCTCTTCCCCTATTCTGATTATAAATTCCTCGTTTCTGATTCTATCCACCCATCTGATTTTCAGCATTCGCCTATAGCACCACATTTCAAAGCGTTCCATTCTTTTCCTTTCCCCAACTCCTATTGTCCACGTTTCGCATCCATATAACGCCACGCTCCATAGCAACAATTTCCTAATATTCACACTTATATTATCCTTAAGTAAATTCCTCTTTTTCGCGAAATCCTTCTTTGCCTGTGCTATCCTACGCTAGTTATTACGCTTCCCAAGTAGCAGAGTTCCTAAACCTGCGTCAAAATATCCCTTCCCGATCTAACAGCCTTTGTTATTCCACTGTTTCCCATACTACACTCCAATACCTCGGTTTTCCCTCTATTAATCCTCATATTGAACTCTTTTATATTAAGATAATATGAATACAAATAAAAGTATTAATTCTATGGTAATATTTCGTGGAATGGCCGCGCGAAAGCCGGCGTGTAAACCAACTGCGAGTTAAAAGTACCATTACGCGTTCCTATACCATTCATCCCACTTTCTATCTATAGTTGCAGCAGGCTGAGAAAAAATTAACTTCTTTGGATCATAAATTTATAAATTGTATATATGCTTCGCAACGGAGTAATAATTGACTTAACCAAAAAAAATTTACTGCCTACCCACTGTGACATTGGAATTTCCCAGTATTTTAAGACAATAAATTTACATAACTTTTTATAAAAACTTAAACCTTTGCTTTTTAAATTTTTTAAAGTGTCGATAGTAGATGAGAATATTATTATCGAAATATTTTAACATCTTAATGTATTTGAGAGGTATAAAGGTTTTTCTAAAGTCCAGGGATAAAAAAACAATTCAAGTAGCCAAATTTTTGGGAGAAGTTAGCAAGCGAAATACACGCACTACTGCATAAAATGGCAATACTATTATATTTTACGACAATCAATGCAATATGGCCGATCCAAAACCCATACATGAGCCCAATATATATAACACCAGGGAATTTTCCCAAGAAAAACTACATCATTCCAGTCCATAAAAACATCGAAGGCAACGAAATAACAGATCAATCCGCTAAACTTACTAACACAACAAGTAACAACATCGCATCTAATAAACAGAAAATATTCGTAAGACATGCCTGACTAAGTTGCAATAAAACTGTAACCGTAAAACACACTAAGGAACGGAAATTTCCATATTGTAATGTGCTTCTGTGCAATTACAGAAATTTCGAATATTTTATTTTTGTATTTATATTTGTTTCCTGTTTGTATTTAATAGATGAAAAATCGTCTGCTTGCGGCTAAGAGAAAATTGAGAATGTCCCGATTTTATTGAATGATTGGTCAAATGATTTCAATGTTAACCAGGCAAGATGCAGGCACCACGGACTATAACAGCCGCTAAGTAGAGGAACAGATGGATAGACACGTTCGAAGCAGGTCAGTTTCGATGATTATTTCGGTAGCATGTCTACCGACCAAACAACTAACGGTCGAGAATGCAAATAAAAAAGATATCGCGCCTGAAAGATGGGTCAGTCCATTTTGGAACCGCGAACAACCAGACAGTCCATCTTGGAGCCGCGGGAGGAGAGGACCAATAAAATATATAAATTGAAAACGTCATTTTCGTGTCTGTGGATCATCACGACTACAATCCTTCCTGCTTCGTCGCTGTGTCCACAACATCACGACACCTGCTGTGACTGCAATGACAAATCCACGCAGTCGTCATCAAAATAGTAGAGCCCTGTGAAGCTTCACTGTGCCCTTTCGGATTGACCTACGTTATAGTAAAAGGTCTCATTTTACGCAGAATTTAATGCCATTTTATCATGTGTAAATGAAAATTTTTTAAAACATTTTATACATGCGTTTTGGCGAAAAAACTGAAAAAGTCATGAATATTTGTCATTGTTTCATGTAGCTCGAATTTGACAACTCATAGATTTCAAACTATTGCTTCAAATGGTCTGAAACTGTAACAGAAAACAGTTAAAACCCTTCCAAATCGATCAGAAAAGTTTAAAACATCTGTGTTTCTTACGTTTTTTAAAATTAATTAATTAGTGGACCTCTACTAACTTTGGACAGGGCATCGCAGAAGAGTGGGGCAAAGCTTTTCTAGTAGCGGCTGAAAGTAATGAATATAAAATATAAGCTTCATTGATGTAGCAACGCAACAAAATTATGTGCGATTTTTTAAAAAGTACAGGGAGGAATGAAAGGTTTATTGGAACGGGAGGGTAAAGTAGGGTGGCACCCCCGCCCTCTGGCCGGTATCAAAACAAGAATAAATAGTTGCAAATATTTTGAATGTCTCGTGATGAAACTTTTGATGTCACATCAAATGTTCAGTTGGGCATTGTTGCTGACGGTCTCACAATGAGAGAACAGTTAATAAAGTTAGAATAATGAAACGAAATATGTAACGATGTTACAAAAATATCCAGTGTTCTAGCCATTCAGTTCTCTAAAATTATCAGTCACGACAGATGAGGCACCAAATATGGTGAGGGAAAAATGTACTGTTCCTGATGTTGTCTATGCATTACCGATCTGGAAGTGTTTTTTTTTTGTAAGTTTTAATTAATTTTTTTACCCTAGGACTGTACAGTTATGTTCACAACGATTTTAGTTAACACAAAAAGGTTTAATTGACAGTTCACCCACTGCCCGAAAGTAGTGTTTGTTTTCTGTCTACATTTATATATTTATTTTTATCCCCTTCTTTATTCAATTTATTGAAACGGGAGGCTGAAGTAGGGTGGCACCCCTGCCCGCTGCTCGGGTCCCGATCATTCTCCGCCGCTCTTCCTGGTTGTTTTACTTTAAATGACCGGAGTTAGTAGAGGTCGACTAATTGATTAATTTTAAAAAAAATAAGAAACAGATGATATAAAATTTGCGGATAGATTTGGAAGGGTTTTAACTGTCTTATGCTACAGTTTCAGACCATTTGAAGCAATAGTTTGAAATCTATGAGTTGTCAAATTCGAGCCATATGACTTTTCCAGTTTTTTCGCCAAAACGCATGTATAAAGTGATTATAAAATATTTGATTTACGTATAATTCATTGGAATTATATTCTGCGTCAAATGAGACATTTTACAATAACGTAGGTCAATCCGAATGGGCAAGGTGATGCTTCTACTGTTTTGACGACGACAGTAAGTTTACGTTTCTCGTCCTGGCTTTAGACTGAGTGATTTTTTTTCACTGTCCTCTGATTTCGACCATTGTCCACGATAACCCTGATGACCCATATCTCAATTTGTTGCTAGCCGGAGCTTTCACAAAGTTTCAATCTCCTTCATTTACATTTACATTAAATTTAAAATCATTTTCATTCCCTTAAATCAACCACCACAATATATACATCGAGAATTATCAAGATTTATCATTTACCAACAACCTTACAAGAAGAAACGAGGAATAGCCCAAAATCAGAAATAGAAGAATTTTAAAGCGTTCAGTCTCCAATTTTCTGGACCTCTTTAGTCCGTTTATTAAATGCTTATTAAAATTTCGTTTTTCTACCGCAATATCCGGGGCCCAAATCAAATTGATATGATTTCGGCCCCGAATTTTGCGGTATCAATACAATATTTTAATAATATTTCATTTAATGAACTGAAGAGGCCGCGAAAGTTGTTAACGAAACGTTTTGAAATTTAAATTCTTATATTTCTGACTTTTGGCCATTCTTTGTTTCCTAAGGATATTATCTAAGGTAAGGGTTATGTCACTATTATTTTGTTTCCAGGCTGCAGCAACTGCCTAGTCACTCGTATATAAGCCACAACATCCTTGACTGTCGTAAATACAAGCCCACAAGTCATGTATTGGGACTTCATATTCTCAGATAAAGCAATTACCAAACTATTAAAATTACTATCATTATTATTTACGACAAAATTTTATTCTATTTTATCTCAAATGCATTATAATTATCCGAATATATTAGCCTAACCTCTCGTATTATAATATAATATATTATAATCGGAAATATAATGTTTCTAGTAGACGCGACCATAAATAAACAAAAAGAAACAATGTAATTATACCAATACGGAAATGTAAGTTGGTCTTAAGCGAGTGTGGTAGAAGCTTGTAGCGTGAAGATAGTATAGTGCAGGGAACAATGGCGACGCCAGAGATTACCATGAAGAGAGACGAGCTAAATTGGTCAACCGGAAGTTACACACGCCGCTCTGCGTGACGCACATTGTCAACTCTTCCTACTAATACACACAACATTGTTCTCAGCCGAGTTACACAAGCTTCTAATCACATTAAATGCTCAGTTCGACGCACGAAACTCTTTGGCGGCCAGCAGGCCTGTGAAACTGTTCTTCAGCAATAGGCTAAGAAATAATCAAATATTGATGCATCTGAGGTAGATTGGAGTAGTGACCTCTCTTATGGTAATAAATATAATTTTATTATGCTCGTATTTCATCAACGGTTTTCATCAGTCGACAATTCAAAATTCAAGTCAAAATAATTAATTATAAATTTCTTCACGTTTATTTAATTTTGCCTGGAGTATTAAATAGTTTGTCATAGTCTTTATCATGATAAACTTAAACATTAGAAGAATTTCAATTACTACATTTATGTAAACACCTATTTGACAAACTTTAACTAGTATCAGTAATGATCTTACACGACTGATGGACACACTACAGCCCTCGGGCCTTAAGCGGACCCCTGAAAAGTTCTATCCGGCCCGCGAGAAAGTATTCCTAGCCTGAAGAATAAAACAGGAATACAGGTTATAAGAAAAATAAATATTTTACTCTCGTTTTGTATCAGAGACGACATAAATTTACTGACTTATCCTAGATATTGGAATGTTGAGAGGCACTGGCTGCTGGCAACTTGGTAGCGAAGAGTAAAATTGGCAACGGAGCCCCCTACACCGCGGCTAGATATTGAAAAACGTTTCTTGATTCAGACCTCTCTTAGCGTTGTTGGTTTCGTACTTTGAATATGCATACTGTAAAAAAAATTAGCTCAAATATGTTAATCTAAGAAACGTTAAGTTGATTCTGAGTACCGTGTTTTCAGAGATGGAGTTGGAAGTACTTTTTCATAGTTTGTAGGGAGAAACCATTGTAACGCGACTTATGCTTGTATGGAATAATGATAAGGCATAGTAATGTGCAGCAGCTAGACAGGAATTCCCTGTATAAAAATAGACAGCTGCGTCTCTGGTACGAAGGAATGCTACCGTCGTTCTTCGCTTAACGGTGCGAGGGTTCTCGGAAAACAGCCCCCGTTTACCCTACGCTGACGTGATGTAGAAGGATAAAGCTTTGCTCATTGGTTCTCCCATAACAGCGCGGGATAAGTAGGAACCAATCAGAGCCTTTTGATGATCACTGATCCAGAGAGAGGTTAGGTGATCAACCATTCTGTGGTTGATGATGACGGTGTTTTAGCAGCCTGAGTGCACGTGTTAGCGGGAGGTCTGTTCTGTGACCAATTTGAGCAGAATTCGCTGATAACCTAATTACCCCGCGGTAAACCTTGAGTGTAGAATAAATTTTGCATATTTAACTAGCCGGGAAATAATTTTTTTCAATTTTTCATAAATTAGTGTATTTTTATAAAAATTAGATATTTGCTATACCCTTAGTTTTTGTATTGGTGCGGCAGTTTTGCTAGACAGAGATCAGGTCAATGATTTTGTGATTTTGAGCTTCTTCTTACAAATTTGCAGAGGTCATTGACCTGGAGATCGTAGCGGACAAAGGTTTAGGGTACGATTTAAAACCGGTAGTGGGGGTAATTTTTGGAAGGCCGCGAGATGCGGCGAGAGATGTTCACCAGGTGGAATGAAGTGGTGATGAATGACAACACATTTTGGCAGTGAGATGCATGTAGGTGGTGACCGGCGATGGTGGTGACGAGTAGCAGAGACGGTTAGTGTCAGGAAGTGATGGTTAACTGTCGAGTGTGGAAATATTATATTGAAGGGATATAATTAAAAAAAATAATGCGATGGATGAGCTTTTAGTTAACTAGACTATTTCTCAAATATAACTTCCTGTTCCCATGTCAATTTTTGCTTACTTTTTATCACGACAGCCGAAAACCAAGCACCGCATAGATAGGAATTATGCTCTTTGATAACTTAATAATATCAAAAAATCACAGAGTTCTGTGTTGCAAATTTTACGTTCAATAAATCCTGGCAAAGGCATAAAAACTTTCTGCTACAAAACATGTAAATTTAGAAGGCTTGGCTCTAAATAGGTCATACAAATTTAAGAAAAGCAAATCCGACTCGTATCTACGCGTTCAGGCGTCTTCTCAAAAATCACAGAAGTCCATTACTAAGTTATTATACTTCAGTTCATAAAAACATAAATTAAAATATCAATAAAAATAATTACGCGCTTTATATATGTGTCTGGACTTAATTGTTTTGCATTTAATTGAAATCAAGATAAGTTCTAAAAGCATTGTTATGGGCAGTTCATCATATGTAACGGGAATTATTTATTGATAATTATTACTAAATGAAATATATATATATATTGTTTAACTTATATATATATAGAACAGGAGATGAAGAAAGTGAAAACGGAATATGGAAAAGGAATCAAACAGCAAGGAGAAGAAATAAAAACCTTACGCATTGCCGACGATATTGTAGTATTAGGAGAATCAGAAGAAGACTTGTAATCCATAATACACGTCATGAACGTAGTCCAGGATAAAGAGTGCAATATGAGGATTAATAGAGGGAAAACCAATGTAATGGAGTGTAGTATGGGAAACAAGAATAACAAAGGCTGTTAGATTGGGAAGGGATATTTTGACGTAAGTTAAGGAATTCTGCTACTTGGGAAGCGTAATAACTAGAGTAGGATAGCACAGGCAAGGAAGAGGAATTTACTTACGAGTAATATAAGTGTGAATATTAGGAAAACGTTGTTAAAAGTGTTTGTATGGAGCGTGGCGTAATAGGGGTGCGGAACGTGGACGATAGGAGTTGCGGAAAGGAAAAGAATAGAAGCTTTTTAAATGTGGTGCTATAGGCGAATGCTCAAAATCAGATGGGTGGATAGAATCACAAACGAGGAAGTTCTAAACGGAATAGGGGAAAAGCGAACAATATGGAGGACGTTGACTAAGAGAAGGGATAGATTAATAGGCCACGTTTTAAGACACGAGGGTCTTGCAAAATTAGCATTAGAGGGAAGTGTGTGGGGTAAGAACAGAAGAGGGAGGCCAAGGATGGAATACGCTAATCATATTAGGGAGTATGAGGGGTGTGCTAGTTATAAGGAAATGGAAAGGCTTGTGTAGGATGACTGAATACCACACCAATATCAAATATATATATATACATATCTGAAACTGTCCGGCCAAATTTCTCTGAAGGGGAGTAGGTAACGAAAGAAAGTCGTAGAGTTTCGAGGGGGACATTCGAAGCATTACAATTTTGCATGAAGTCACGATAGGGCATGGGAATTGGCCCAAAAATCGACATGATAGCTATTAAACCAAATGAAACATATGTAGGAAGGATTCTTAACCTAAATGAGCGAACGCCTAGACGCACATAAAATAGAAATGTTAGAGGCTTTATCTAAGAAAATGGAAGATGGTAGAGCAGGAGTTCTGCCAACATGCGCAACGACTTTAAAAACAGACACAGTTGATTCACACAGTAAATTAATTTCTAATTGTAAAATAGTTATTTAGTAATAAATAGTATGTATTAGTCTCAAATCCTAAGATTTGTTCATTCCCAAGACGTACGCTACGCAATACCTCTAAGAAACTCGTGTTAAAATTTTGTTCACACTCAAATGTAAAAGTGTATTGTAACTATTAAACATAATCATGAGGAATAATGCACAGAAAAATCTATAATATGCGACTGGTATGAACTTTAGTTTATCAAGGCATAAATTTCCAAGTCTCTCCTAACTATTCTAATATAACTGGAGATAAAGTTTGCTATTGAAAGTAAAACAAGTTGAATGAAGGACAAGGTGGATGGCAGAGTTCATTTCGCCCGAGTACTCGGCCGAGACAGTGGATAGCAGAGCTGTCTACACACTCGGCCGCTAGACGGCTTCTACCAGCTTCCAACCCGGTTCCTTTTCAACTCTGGCACTCTACTCCGCCTAGCAGACGTTTGGTGTGCCACAAGCGAAAATAAAATTAAAGTGCGACACATGATCAAGAAAAGAAGAAAGGTAAAGAAGTCTGGAACAGAACTAAATTCAATCTGATGTAAAATGGACGAAGGAACTGGAATTGACGGAGTTGCAGCTATAAGCCGACGCCTGTAATCACCACTCGCGACTATATCGCTCAGCCAACTACTCTGTAGGCATAATCCGGGCTTAAAGGTGTAAAAGAAGTAAGAGTATTTATGTGAGAATAAACTATTCTCTCTCCCTCAGAGACCAAACCAGACTGGATCAGTCCGACCGCTGGAAACTAAAAATGTGAGCGTTTTGTAGGTAATTATCAATGCATTCTTTTAAAATCAAATAGTGGGTTGGAAAGATATTTCAATTCTCTACGACTTATTCTCTATGATAAATTAGTGTACGACCGACCAGTTTTCTGGTATCAGGCATACTTTTGTTGTACGCGATGGTTGCGTATCACGGACAATAAATTTAATTCGTTTTCTTCTTAATATTATTATATTTTGTGTAAAAATATAGATCTAAGTTAGACAAAGTTGGGACAATGAATGAACGCTATTGGTTATTTAAATGACGAATTACAGTAATCTTATCGGCCAAAAAAACGGAAAACTGATAGGTTTGAAGGCAAGATTGAGGCAGAAATGGGGGTGACAAAGCACCACGGATATATCTGGTCAACGTGGGTAATAAAGGGAATGTAACCTGGCTTTGGACCTTCCGCCCGTTTATATTGTCAACGGTGAAACAACGGACGAGTTTTGCCCTAGAGGCCAGAAACTTTAACAATAAGGCCAAGCAATTTCAAAAGAAGAGTAAGGGCAAATTTATTGGGCGTCGACACACCAGAAAGACGAAGAAGGAAAACAGCGTCCCGAAATTCCGAAGGACACCCACTGAAAAAAATATATATTGCAAGCTACCCCTCCATAAGAAGGGCGTAGAATTCACACGCCCATGATGAGAATTAATTAGTTCAGGCCGTGGCTTGCAGGGGAAAAGCTGCGGGCTCTTGGAGAGTCCGGAGCAGTCAGGACAGTCCGAATTTTAGAGCTGCAGTCATTCAAAATTTTATAGAGAGCAGACAATCCAAAACTTTTAGAGAACGCTAAAGGGACTTAGTGCCATTCGGCCAAAAACATCAGAAGAAGCTCATCCAGAAGAAGATATAAAACTTCATTCTTAGTCGATGAGCTGATTACCTCCGACGCTCGGGAGAATCTCCAATTAGGACGACGCGCAGTCATCACTAGCCGATCATCAGCAGCCAGCAGCGACGCCGTGGGTCATCGACGGTACCTTGGTAAAGTACTCACCTTACTTGTTTCTCGCCTCTGGTCGCGTCTATTTAAAGTTCTCGTTTTCCGCCGATATTTTGCAATTATACCCATTAATCATTAGCATTCCGTGAGACTTAAGATATTCATGTTCCCGGTCGAGTCAGCGAGGGTCAAATTAAATTCAAATCCAATTAAATTCCTTTTGTTAAATTTAGATTAATTATTATTTCCAACCTTCCCTAATTTAAGCTTAAAAAGTAAGTTTTCAACTCTTATACAACCCATCGTAATAATCGTCATAATTAAATTCATTTCCACAACCTAACAGAAATATTAAAACCCATACCATACTTTTGATTTATCCCAATTAATTCGAGCAAACTCTTAATCAAGAAAACCAATCCATATAGCGTATTACGTTCCCAAATTTCTTACTGGACATTGTTTTCCATACATTGCGTCATATTTTTAGGGAGAAACTGAAAAAAGGGCGCAAAGCTTCGTTGTTTTTCGACCAGAGAAAGTTTTTCCGACGACTTTGCAAGTAAAGAAATTTTAGTTTTTTCTTGCAGGTTTTTTTACAGGGCTACTGGACAACAGGAAATCACAATCCAGTCGTTAGACAACGACGACAGCGGAGTTGCCCTTGTTTAATTATTAATATTTTATTCATCGATTGATATCATGGTAACAGTTGTTGGGATTGTAAATACGGTTCGTGAGTGACGTGGTTCCTCTTGATTTAGCTCCACAACCCTGAAGGCTTGAAGTAAATATTAATACACTACAGCTCGGTAGGACTTCTCCCCAATTTTATTCGAATATATGTATTTTTAAAAGATATAAAAATTCAGCAAGAAGATTCTAACCGGCGACACCCAGCTAAGAATGATTTTTTTCCCGGCGCCAGGCTAGCGGACGGGGGACATGCCAGTCTGCAGATGGATAATACTAAGCTGATTTTGCTGCAGGAGCATTCGCGCTTCAAAATTTCCGAAGGAAACTGTTCCTTGTGTCAAGAAAAGCTTACCGTGCCGGACTAATGACTCATGAGGATTGGCAGAACAAACATGTGGGAAGCGTTTTCCTTGGGAGAAGGGATATACGAGTTTATCTGGGACGCTAGAAGCAGAAAATCAAGCAGAAAGGTTCTAGACGTTGAGAGGGCGAGGAGGTAGAGATTGAGAGTTGATCAGGAGCTGGAAGGGAGGAGGTAGGTAGACAGTCGAATGAATTTTGAAAGGGAAGAGTAAGCTGGAGTGTGCAACAAGAGTTGAAAGTGAGTTGTGAATTGTTGCTCTTTAGTGAGAAGGTGTTGAGAACAAGGTAGGCTAGTGTGAAGAAGGAGGAAAAACAGTTATCCTCAATCACCGGCAATATGAGTTTCATCCAACTTTTCGCCGGCAGAGGGAAAATCTACAATTCAACCCGAAGGAAGAAGGAAGTTCAGGTCGCGTAGTAACCTGCATCAAGACTCAAATGTAGATAAAACAAGCTCTGCTGTACGTGGTTAGCCCAACGAGTAATTAACCCTGATATTAAAAAATCATCCCCTTGAATTTATTTATTTGTAATAGCGCACATGACCCCTTAAAGTGTTTTCATTAAATAATTTAAATAAAAAAAACCTAAATCATTTAAAATATATTTACTGCTGCTGAGCAGAGTTCATTGGCTCTTACCAACGTAGACGCTTCAAGCAGAAGCAAAGTGTATTATTAAGAAAGAAACATCAATCAGGTACGGCAAGAGTAGATGTGGAAAATTTCATCTGTTTTGAAGCACAGAAGGTTTTTTGAATTGGAATATTTTTTAATAATGAGCACAACTTACAGAAAGTGGAAGATGTGTAAGTATTTGCTGAGCTCTGCGGGAGGGCGTGTACTTTAGGAAGTGTAGTGCTCTTACAAGGCCTAAGAGCGTGTATAAATAACCGGCCGTCTGCCCGTCTGCCAATTGAATTATTTACGTCACACAACACGGGGTCGGCGCCGACATCCATGCCTACAACAGCACTTACACGCACCACGTCAAGCATCAACTTCTTCAACCTTCTTACACGCCACTTTTAATTTCTCCCTTAGTACAGGAATTCATGTTCGTGGTACTTGAAATCACGTGATGCTCCAGAGCAATGGACTGGCTTTGGGAATGAAAACGCTTTACTGGAATAAATGTAGACTGCTTCTTTGAATTTCCCTCATCTGATGTTAATTTTCGAGCCCAGGCGTGAAGTCCTTTCCAAGGTGTAATTGGTGTCGATGTCTAGGGCGTGTAAACATTAAGCTCAGAAATAAAAAAATAATGTACGTACCTTATGCGTTCAGAGACCATGAAATTTTGGTGGATTGCTGTGTTTATCCCAGGGAAGGTTTCTCTTTTTCTTTAGAAAATTGAAGTTCCTTCCTTCCCCCGTTTTAGGCAAAAAAATGCACGCGTTCAAAGTAGTTGTTTTAGAAACTGATGTCTCGCGATTCGCATGATGATTCGAATAGCATTTTTTTTTCTTCCGGCAGTGTCTTGCGAGGTAATTTTAACGATACGCGATATACAGACCATGTACACGTGGTGTGTAACGGTCTGAACGATGAATGAGAGTGAGAGTCCAGGTAGGGGTGAACCAGACCGACAGTCTTGAGCCAGCGGGAGCAGTTGTCCATTTAAAACAGATCAACCAGTTTAGCTAAGATAATGGCAATAATGTAAAAATTAACGTCTGTGGAACCAAAAAAAATAGATACGACCTTATATTAATATACCAACCTTATAAAATAAAGGGAACGTTTAGAAGTTGACTTTGAGACTTACTCAAATGGCTCTTATAAAGTAAACTGGCAAAATTTGAAACAATCGGGGAAAAATTCCTATAATGTCGTATCTATTATTATAGTAATGGCAATTTTCACTAAAAGAACAGCGAAGCGTTGCGCGAAAGAATCAATAAAACTCGCCAAAAGTATACTTATTTATTTCCTGTGTAAATTACACAGGAAATATCGGATATTATTGCACCGCTTATCCTACATTCCTTTTAAATTGCAAGCACTATAGCAATATTAATTAGCACACGTGCCTTTTCCGTGAATGCAGAGTAAATTGACGACAATAAACGTGTAGCACGTGACGGATATTGTTCACTTTGTGAACAATTTGTCCGAATCTCTTTACTTATGGGAAGACTGAAAAAGAATTGAATAAAATTTGGCAGCTATTGAGAAAGCGGCTTCTTTGGGGCCGCTATGGGGTCATTAACCCCTGAGCAACGGCAAACCCTTGGATGCAGGTAGAAATCTTTTGCTCTGGCCCCACCACTTTGGAGGCGGGGTATGAGCGGGGTTAAACACCACGAAGACATCAAAATATCTAGATATCCGTGATTCACTGGTTCATTCCATCAATAACAGTGGCAGTTTCTGCTAATACTGACCGACAGAATGGTCGTGTAAGGGCCCCTTTATATGGGTTGTTCCATGTGAAGTGACCATGGGGTCCCCGCGTGACCATTTCCGATTATTGACGAAATTTGGACAGTTTGTACTCTGAACGTATGCAAAAATTTCTAGCGGAGATACGGGCTTTTTCTTCGAAGCTTGCGTGCGCTTCGTCGGAGACGACGTCGTTTCAAAAGTGCCACGTTTGAGCTTCAATATTGTGACAGTTCTTAGAGAATGGACCCTGTAAATTATTTGCCAAGATAAATCGCAAGCGTAAATTACAAAAATAATAACAAATATTTGAACAAATTTCATGCCTGGCAGCTATGAGCCCACAAAGGTGACGAAAAAAAATGGTGTCAATTTTTTTTGTTTTTTAAAAATAATTCCGCAGAGAGAAATAAAGTACATACGATATTCATATTTTGTAGTCACACGAGTGTCTACAAGTCAGACAAATACGAATCAAATACAACACACTCAAAATTCCATGTGGGGTTCACGACAGTTTTGCACCTCCAATTAAACATTGGCATCCGCATGGAATTACAAACATACAGATTCCTTGTTTCTGTTGCTGAATACTGTCAGCTAGAAACACATATTGGACATGAAATATGCCTCCGCAATGCTTTGAATCACGTCCTTCGTCACGTTATTACAGGTTAAGGGGGAACGAAGTGAGTGGTTTTATTTTAATTTACAAATTATGAAAGGTGAAAACACTTTTTTAAAACTTTTAATGAACATGCCAATCGTCAGGACTAATTTTCTAGCTTTATCCGCTAATGGAAACAAGTAGTGGGCTAAGACAAGTTATTAGACGTGTAACGTGATGGTAAATGTTGAATTTAGCTAACCTACCGAAATCATGTCAACATTAAAAGTAGCCGTTGATCTTCAACACTGAATATAATCATTTCAACCCCGAATTTATCAAATATTTTGAACACACAAGATAAACTTTACAAAATCATTTTCCCAACAATTGAATTAATAAGTCAATCTGTTCATCATATCGCCTCTAATTTCCTTCAGTGTTCCCCGGAGCAGTCATTCGAGAAAGTTCTTGCGCAATGTTCACCTGGGAGGAATAATTTGCTTGCAATACTTTTCGAAAACTCTTTCATTGTTGAGTTTTCCACTACATGTCAACGAATTCCAAAGCAATGCATGAAAGATATTATAGTAAGATTTGTTTGGTTTACCTGAACTAGAATATAGCTATACCCATTCCAAAAAAGACTCAGGCAGATAGAAGCGAACAGCACAGGACAATTACTTTAGTATCTCATGCATGCAAAATATTAACGAAAATAGAATATAGGAGGTTGGTGCGTCAAGTATAGTGCGAGTTACGAGAAGATCAGTTTGATTTTAGGAAGAATTTAGGGACAAGAGAAGCAATATTGACTTTGCACCTAATATGAAAAGACACGATAAGAAAAAACCTACGTTCATGGCATTTGTAGATTTGCATTCAGTGAAATAACCATTACAATATGTAATTGTATGTATGAATAATGGGATGGTTATTCACTATGAGCTAAAACTTTGTTCTTCTTTAAATAAAAACTTAAATTCATGCAAGACCATTCAAATTCCTTAATAATAAAAATAAAGTGTCTATAGTCATTAATTGTTGCTTTCCTTTAAATGTCATTATTCATACTGCTCGCACGTCTCCAAATAAAGCTTTTAGTGATCGCGACAAAAAAACATGATCCTTAATGCCCAGGAAGTGCGGTAGAGAAAGGTCGGGGCCAGGCCAGCGGTAAGGGGTGCCACCCTACTTTCACCCTCCACCCTTTCTTCCTACAATTTTAAAAATTCGTACAACGTTTCGCAGCATTGCTATAACAATCTTATATTTTATATATATGACTTTCAACCGCTACAAGAAAAACTTTGAGCGATGCGCTGTCAAAGAGTTAGCAGAGGTCCACTAATTAATTAAGTTAGAAAAACTAAAGACACACCAATGATTCAATCTTTGTGGATAGGTTTCAAAGGGTTTGCGGTGTCTTTTGCTAAATTTTAGACCATTCAATGGGACAGTTTGAAATCTATGAGTTATCAAAGTGGAGCTATATGAAATAATAACATATAAACCCTGACTTTTTTCAGTTTTTTCGCCAAACTGCATGTATAAAATGTCTTTAAAAATTATATTTACATTCCATAAAATGGCACTAAATTCTGCGTAAAACGAGAGCTTTTACAATAGCGTAGGTCATTCCGAATGGGCACAGTGAGGCTTCACACTCAGGGCTCTACTATTGTGACAGTGACGACAGTGTAGTGATTAATTGTAATTTAATCATTATATCTTTATTTATTAAAGTTGGAAAAACAAGAGAAAATTGGCGGTAAGAGGGTGAGGCATGAGCGTGCCGATCTATATTTTGCGGCAATGTTGAGCCACCCACGAAGCGATGCACAGCAATAAAGTTGAAGTAGACAGCAGGCGGTGGGTGATTAGAGCAATGCAACCGGAAGTCACACACGCAAAGTTTCCTCCTCGGACTCACACGACGCAGAGCCCCAATGTCACTGCTTGTAAATTAGCCGCCATTTGCGCAGTTCGCAAGCAGCTCGGCCGTCTGGTCTGAGGCACGTCTTAAACAAGACGGGCAAAACGAAGGAAACAGACACAAAACATCGACGCACCGAAGACAATTAAAATAAATCACTAACAAAAAAGATTCAAGTCAATGATCTTTATTTTTGTGAATGATCGAAATCGCAACCTTCAGCAGTATTTTGTCTCATCTCACGCCCATCCCTAATCGTGACATTTGGGGAAGCATACGAAGTGTGTGTATCACGGTAGCGAATTCGTGTCACGTCACGATTTCTAATTGACCCAAGGTCAAATCTATACAAATTAAATACTGCGTATACCGTGAACTCCGGGCGTCGTTCGAACCCACTGCGACTCATTAGCTTTGCCCTTGTGCAATTCCTATACCATTTATCCCATTGCCGTGAAGTTTCTGTGTTTATCATCTCAGAGCAGTTTCCTGTCGATCTTTTGAATAATTAGGTTCATTCCTCCTCCTCCCCCCTTTCCGGCATACAAAGGCTCCACTTATATGCTCCTATAGCATTTCCATGAAATTTTGGTGTATATGAGTCTTCAGCACATAGAATATTTCTTGTCAATCTTTAGAAAAGTTAGATTCATTTCTTTCCAGCCTCCAAGTCAAAAGAAGGTCCTACCGTACAGACATATAGAACTGGCAAATGAATAGATTACACCCTTATGTATTAAATTTCTGTTCAGTGTGAAGTAATGCTTAAATTCAACTAATATTTTATTTCAGTAAGGATAATTTTTAATTAGTTAATAAATAAGGAAAACGTTTGTAAGTCACAGCGAAAACGTTGAGACGATTGTTTTGTCACTAAAAGTCGCTTATCCAGTACAACGTTCTCAAAAAGAAATTCAAAAGTATCATTACGTAAATGACATTATTTTACGTTTAACAGCTATATAATCATAAGTTTTTTATTAGGTTATAAATATGTAAAATGTTTTGTAAATTTTCCTATTGGCTGCAAAGAGGAAGTCAATAGAATCATATGAGGATAAGAGCTACTTGGTGGTTTGAATTTATATAGCTTCCCACCAATGTTACGAGGGAAGGGATTTTTGGAGAGGAAGATAGACACATAGGTGTTGGGAGACGGAGGACAGCCGATGAAAAAGTTAAATTCTTAGCCGCTGATAGAAGGACAGACCGGCTAATGCTGACATAAAACTAATCTTTTGGCTGCCGGAAGGAGGTAAGGGAGTCTCCGCCAGATTTGTCCACAAGATTCAACTCGGACGGTGATCAACAGAGGTCATCCCCTGTTGCAGCCACCAATCATCATCATCGGCGCAGACCGGGATTTAGATGCAGATACTTCGCGGGTACCGTTGTTTTTGAATTAGAAAGAGTTCGCATTTACCAGGCCTATTGCCACCAGAAATCCAAACAGCTTCTTAATTCACCCCTTTGAGAATCCTGATTTAAAAGTCTCATGCTAATTGATTGTTTTTTAAATAATGTTATCTTTGAAAATTTGTAAATACCATTTATGCTCTTGCTAAAACACTTTATTTATATTAAACACAGAATTTTAAAGTTAAATTAGTCCTTTATTCTTTTCAATATTAAATCCACACCTCTTAATACGTTATAATTTAATTAATAAATTAAATTCACCCCACCCAATAATTAACTTTACAGTACAGTATAAACACCCGGGTCGCACACATTGAATTTTATATTTCGTAGATATGCATCTACAGGCATTATTTTACTGTAATCAGACCGAGGAGATGGTTCAAGTATCCTTATAAATATAAGTGATTGTTTCAGTGTATTTTTGAGTAAGTACGTGGCGCATACAAATCTAAACGCGTTGGAGTAGTTTGAGCAATATTTAGCAAGCAGTTTCTATAATGTATTCATCCAAACATCCTTTAAACTCTGGCGACGAAGGACAGATTCAAGCCTCTTGATTTAATAAGAAAATCCACGTCACGTTAAGAAACAAATATAAGTCAAACGTTTAATTTAAACTTTGAACATTTTTCGATGGAATGTATTGTAAATTTAAAAAAATTACTAAACGTCACGTTTTAAAGCAGATTGTAGGAAATAAATACTTTTTTAAAAAAAAAGGCATGTGTTTAAGTAAAGTAGTGGACAACGTCGGAATAAACTTATTCTGTATATAAAATGTAAACGCAGGTGAAAATAGAAATGACAAAAACGTTGTCTCCGTGAACTCTTACAGAATTGCGCGGCGTTGTCAATCTTAGAAAACACTAAATAAATCGATTTGGGTTTTAAAACAACAAATTCGAACATATCTACTTCTTCAAAGTACTTCATCAAATTATAATGGAAAACAAACTAGTCGCAACATTTGGAGAAGTTTTATTAAAATTTACAGATGTGTACAGATCGGATTTAAAATTTGTTCATTAGTTTCTTCCTATGAACCCTGAAATTGATAACGTCCAACGGGGGTAATTACTGTGAGGTATTAATATTGCAGTCGTAGTGGTCACACACACACAGACTTGGACTAGTTGGGAGCTGCGAGTAATGAGGAAGCCGTACAGATTTAATATCGTATATCCCGCCATTAGTTACACTGACGAATCAACTGTATAAATCGAATCAATATTACACTCGTTCCTATTTTTGCATACACTGTATATTATAATTACTTAAGCAAAATTGCCAACAACTTTCTACATGTTGTGCATGAATAATAAGTATCGTAATAAAGACCAAATTATCATCAGGAGCCTGGTGGACAAAAATCAAACCGCATAGTCTGTTAAGATTAAGTTCTGCACATGGTATAAATATAAATACCATGGTTCTGCATAATTTGAGCCAATTCCATAATAAAAAATAATTATATTCTTTATAAAACTTTAAAGGCGTGAACAAATTGCAGCAGAAGTTCCTGTTCTCAAAAGCCGCCGGAAAAACGTGGAAGGACTTTGAGTTAATAAATGTGAGAAAGTGTCAGCACGCGTTGCATAGGATACAGTAAGAAAAAAAGCGTACAAGAAAATCCACCATATTTAACCCTCCAACGCGTAATATAACGTCTCATGGCAGTCCCTACCACGGCGTCAGATCATCATGATTGGGATTTATGAAGTCATTGGCAATGCAATTTGTCTCGTCTGCAGTTTTATTCAGTAATTCACTTCTTATAAACACTCGACAATTTGTTCCGTTGTCACTGTCTGGAGCAACTGATTGAAACAAAGGGCATTTTAACTTCGTAAAAAATTATCAGCGTTCTACGAGGTATTTCAAAAATAGAGGGTATGAATTCCCCATATGCAGACGATAAAAAGTACATTACAACATGTGTCCAGTAATGTCAGGTGAGGTTGGAGGTCAAACAGTTGGTAGATTCGATCAATCCAAGAATCGGAAAGCCGTACGACTGAATACAGTGAATATCACTGTTTTGAAGCCATAACTGGTAAACCAAGAATTTACAGACACATGAACTTGTAACGTTTTAGATTAAGACAGCAAGGAGAATAAATATAAGCAAGTTTATAATTTTATAAAATATATTTAACAATATAACAAATAAAAACTTATCTTTCTGCTTTTTAAAAATATGTATTGTAGAAAATGGATTCAACTGATTCTGTCTCTCAGGGGATGGTGGGCTCAAATTCCTGGTCTTTATATTCCGAACACTAATTGTTGGTGGATAATGGTTACTGTTACAGTTTGTTGATGGCTTTGAGGGATTTATGGTTTCATTTAGTACGTTACCAACGACGATACCGGAACTATCAGGTAGATCTGGCCGGAACCTTCGAAATCAATGAAGTGGCCCAAGCTTCTGGCTGCTACCACCGTCTTTGAAATCTGGCTGACGCCTCGTCTCTTATGAAACACCAGGCTTTTTACGTCCGCTCAACAATTTAAATAACTTTCGCAAGTCTTATTATTTCCGCCTCCTAGCTTCTTAACAACTAACTCCATTACTACTCTTCTCCACAGCTCTTCCACAAATGCCTAACACAACAACCATCCTTCTCGACAACTCCTCCATAACTAACTCCACAATCTTCAATCACCAACCCCTAAAACTTAAGATCTTCCCCTTTAAGGGAAAAATATCCATGAATTTAGCCAACAGGAATTCATTTTACATTTTCCAGTTCCCGATACGGTTCAAAGACGCGATACCTCACGCGCCAGATGTTAGTGAACTTTTTGTTGGAAATTTTCAGACGTGACTAAATTTTGAGAAAGAAACTTATCCAGCACTCAACTCTATTTATTACTCTGCTGGCCAGTGGCTTCTAATCCCTTTTATATACGGCCTCTTTAATGGTTGTTGTTTGGCCCTTTTGCATTATGACCGCCACGATTTCCACGGCTCGAAAAATTTAGTTTAACAAATTTAATTAAATTAAAATGAAATAATATAGCCCCCTAATAACTTAGTAAATATATGTACACTACAATCTCCATATGAGGGGGACGGGACGAAATAAGAGATTGATGCTAATACATTGCCTGTCATCTCCAAGTCCAAACACATACATATTAATAATCATAATTTCGAATGGCAAAAAGGGGTAATTTTAGATTAAGAAAATAATTACTTGTCGAGGATTCTGAGTGAAATGTATATGAGGTGCAACTCTCATGCAATCAATATTAAAAATGACACGAATAATTTGAACAAAAGTTATGATACTGTTTGTTGTAGTACTTTAACTTTTTAATATTCTTTTCCATTGTTAAAATTTAACTGCCGAAAGCTCTGGTTATTACTACATCATTTCGGTCGTAACCGTCAGGGGCTGGAGATGCTCCAAATTACTCTCATGTAATTCTTCACATGTACATTCAATAATCTTTTCAGCTGACGGAGTCAACGAGTAAATATGATGGATTGCTCAATTTGTAAATTTTGAACCATATTTTTATACAAATTTAAAAATTGTAACAAAGAACCCATATTTAATTTTTTGTAATAATATGTTTGTGGTACGCCTGAGGACGGCTCAAAAAGCTGACGAAACGTCGTTTTTGAATAAAATGTGATAAATTTATATGCTGACTTATATAACATTTTATTGAATACGAAGAATATCTCAGACCAATAGGAAAGCATAAATAACACAAGAAATAATAATAATGATTGATGAATTGCGTAAATATGAAAACGCGAGAGTTCAAACTGGCAAAGAAAAGTACAGTCGCATTAAGAATGAGATAAATAGGAAGGACAAAACACCCAAAGAGGCTTCGCTACAAGCGAAATACAAAGCGGTTAAAGATTTCATTGCAGCTTATAGGAGAATCAAATAAACATTCGGACAGAGGAAAAATAACATCAGACGAGCGGTTGGAAAGGCAATTATGGAGAAAGAAGAAAAGGCAGAAAGATGTAAGGAATAGTGTGGAAGTCAGTAATAGAAAAAAGAGGAGGTGGATGATGAGTTAAAGACAAATTCAATAAGGGCGGAGTTTGACAGGGCCATGGCTGACAAAACAAAGCAATTTTAAAGCGCCAGGAATTGATGACATTCCAGCGGAGTTGATAAGAACATCGGGCGAAGAAGCAATATCATGGCTGTTCAACATAGTTTCCGAAATCTATGAAACAGAGAGAATACCAGAAGATTTTAGTAAGGAAACAGACAAGTACAGTACAGGACAATTCGTTTAGTTTCTCATGGACACAAAATATTACCGAAAATAGTACATAGGGGGATGGAACGTCGAATATAATGCGAGTTAAGGGACGATCAGTTTGGTTTTAGGAGGAAGAATGTAGGGACAAAAGAAGCAATATTGACTTTGCGTCTAATTTTAGAAGACAGGATACGAAAAACGCGGCCTACGTTCATGGAATTGGTAGATTTAGAAAAAGCGATTGATAATGTGAACTGGAACGCACTATTTAGAATGTTGAAGAGCACAGGAATAAAATATCGAGAAAGGAGGGTAATACATAACCTCTACAGAAGACAGCAGTAATTAGAATTGAAGATCAAGAAAATCAGAAATAAAGAAAGGAGTAAGACAAGGATGTAGTCTGTCGCCCATGCTGTTTAACTTATATATAGAACAAGCGATGAAGAAAGTTATAACGGAATATGGAAAAGGAATCATACTGCAAGGACAAGAAATAAAAACTTTACGCTTTACCGACGATATTGTAGTATTAAGGGAGTCAGAAGAAGACTTGGAAACCATAATAAATGGCATGAACGGGGTTCTGGCGAAAGACTTTAATAGAGGGAAAACCAAGGTAATTAAGTGTATTTTGGGAAACACTGTAATAACAAAGGGAGTTAGATTGGGAAGGTATATTTTGTCGGAAGTTAAGCAATTCCGTACTTGGGAAGCGTAATAAGTAGAGTAGGCAAGGTAGGCTTTGGCTAATAAGAGGAATTTACTTACGGGTAATATAAGTTTGAATATTAGGAAATCGTTGCTAAAACATTTCGTATGGAGTGTGGCGTTATATGGGTGCGAAACGTGGGCAATATGAGTTGCAGAAAGGAAAATAATGGAAGCCTTTGAGATGTGGTTCTATAGGAGATCTGATGGGTGGAAAGAATCACTAACGACAAAGTTCTAAATAGAATTGCCACGTTTTAAGGCATGAGGGTCTTGTAAAATTAGCATTGCGGTAAGTGTGTGGGATAAGGACAGAACAGAGAAGCAAGGATGAAATCCGCTAAGCAGATTAGGAAGGATTTTGGATGTGCTAGTTATGCTAGGTTTGCGCAAGATAGTATAGAATGGAGGGTTGCAACAGACCAGTCTTAGGACTGAATACCAGAACAACAATATTATACTATGCTTAAAAAATAATAAGAAAACATATTTAATGTTATTTCAATTAAAACTGAACTAACAAACTATTTTCAGGTACGAGTGACTGCATCAGGACTAACTGCCTCGTTTACTTTCCGGTGTCGTGTTACGTTTTATTTCGTGGAACAGCTCGTATGAATCAGACGCTGTTGAGTAGTTTCGTGGGGAAGCGCGAGGAACATGATTCTCGCCTTCCTGTCTCCAGTGAATCCTATACCTTCCAACATGCTACTCCTCTCTTCTCACTCCGGAGCTCCGGAAATCCCGAGCTTGACGGTTTCCGCCATTGCTCAGTATTTGCAGGATGCTTTATTTTGTCAATCTTTCATCTCAGTTTATCTTCATTGCTCTTTCTCGGAAGTTAGCGGGAATACGTTGTTTTGTTGTTGTTGTTTTACTCATATTAGAAAGTTTGGAAGTAAAGATTAGTTTGGACACTAATGATTCAGCATATACTTAGTTTCTATGACATTTACTACCTTTACTCAGTATAAACTAAAATAAAATTGGCTTTTCTGTTATAATTTCGGCGCACGCTACACGTTCATCACACACTTGGCTTATACCAGTTGTAAATAAATGAAAGCCGCCATTGGTCTGTCCCCAAGCGGACTTTAGGACAGGTCATGGATAATTGGGGTAAAAGCCACGTACCCTAAAGAGTATCTTAAATAGATAGAGAGGCGATAGCGTGACGGCCATCGGGGGGGATGGCCCTTAGGTGTAACTCGCTCCTAGGCCCATATGAGCCCATATAAAAACAGCGCTGCCAAAAATTAGAGGTGCCTGTGGGAGATTTCTCTCGTAGGTTCTCTTGCGGGGCTCACCTGATTATGTCGGGAATGCCTTTGTGGTTTTTTGTTTCAAAGCTCTCCCATGCCGAGACATCTTCACCTATTTTGGGAGGTGTATGTACTGGGGTCGAAGACCTTGGGCATAAGGCAAGAGTTTTCCGCTGATTCCATTGGATCAGTCGGCCAACTGCCTCCTAAAACTGGAGACACGAAGAAGAGAATGCTTTGACCGCACAGGAAATTCGTATCCCGTCATTCGGAAGGGCGTGAGAATAGTACACAATGCCCGACCTACGTGATGCAGGTTTTCTAGGGTTCTCACTGTATCTCTTTAGGTGAAACACCGGGTAGGAACCTTAAACTATAGCCCGGGGGCCCCAAGTCAACCCTTGGCTACCTTGCTCTACCTTCCGCATCCCCCCTTTTCAATTCCTTTTCTATGCTATTAAAGGGGAGTTGCCTGTTTCAGGATCACCGTCATGTAGCCTGTTAATCCAAAAAAAAGCACTGTTAAAATCCTTCTTAGAGCAGAAAAAGATGAATTAAATTGGATTATTTATTTACACTATATATTAGTATTTTCAAATACATAAGGTACAAATATTAATTCAAATGGGAATATTAAAAGTATTGACCATCTTTAGAAATCAGAATTGCGGGTTGGATGCGACGTTATATCAGCATATTTCTCAATTAAATGTTAAAAATACATCATTTCGTATTCGAAAATGTTAGAGGAGAATGAAAATTGTTTTTTCTAGAATCTGAAGCAAACACGGTGCTACCTAAACTCACGTTGTAGTGTCCAATTGCGTGAAAAATGTTGGGTTATTTTCCCTGCCCCCCCCCCCCCGTCCCTTACTCAGGATCCACCTCTGTATTATAAACTAATATAACCTGGTCACACATAATTTATTCCAAGTACTTGGAAATTACCTTCTCTTCCTCCTTGACGTTGTGGTGTGCGTTTGCAACTCCCCCACACACACAGAAGTAATGTTCCCATAATAACTTATTAATTTTGTATATATATGTATATAGATGATAATTATTAGGAAGCGGGCTAGGCTGCTTGCCAGGCCAACAGCAAGCAAGTAAACGATCGCGTTTGGTCAATATTAAATTAATGTCCTATTGATGATATCGATAGCCATAAAGAGGAACACAAATCAGTACCACTTGAGGAATGGCAGGTCAGTCCTTGGGACAAAGGCGTAAGTTAGCAACAATAAAGACCAGGCCATCCTTGAAAGAATAAGGGACGGACCAGGTCAAAGCCTCGGAGAAAGCGAAACAAACCCCGCCAGGTAGAAAAGGGCAGGGCGTAAATTAATATAAAATGATAGAAAGCATATTTTGGGACTTTTATCATTATTATGAGGAGTGGACACAACATTATAACATTCAATTGCACCAGTAATGTCATTACAGGGGATTTCAATATTATTATTAGTGGAGAAAATTCAGCTTCAATAACCGATTGTACGAGATTCGACGCAGAGACCACAACCTGACCAGCTGCTGGGTCTACAAGCGGTGATGTATTTATGTTTCTCGCCCCTGGCTTCTTTGAGTAATAGTAAATAGTAAAATAAGCCCATTATAGATACTCTTGCTCTCCGGCCCAAAATTTTAAATGTTTATAAATTAATGTTTTTTATATTATATGGTGACGGGGTGCTTAGTTATTAAAAATAAAATTTTCAATGTTATAAAGAGAAAAATAATTTTATTAAATTATATTGATCAATTTAGATTATAAATATAAAAAATATAAACGTGTCTTAGCTCCTCCCTTCTTCTTCCATTACAGTCTCCTATCATCAGCGCTCTTCTTCCATGATTACTTGAAACTCCATGTCTTTTTTCGATGTCGTGTAGTAAAAAAGTTTCTCCTTAGAATGTGTCCGATCAAGTTTAACTTTGCATAAAAACAGAAGTAAAACGGCTCCCTTCTCAAAGCCTCTTCATTTCTACCATTTACGTCGTTTTAACATTTTTTATTGCAGGTATTTCTGTTACTTTTTCTTTTAGGTTATAATAGTTTTATTTTACATTTCGTCACGCAAATGTTTTCAAAAAAGGAAAAATTCTCAAAGATTTTAACAAAGTTATAATTTTTTCTAAACAGATAAATTTTCTTGTAGTGAGTATATTTAAGAAGCAACATAACCGTAACGCGGAAGACGATATATAGTTACCGAGTTGGTTTCGATGTAAACATTTTCTGGTGCCAATTGTTGTATCCTGCGTGAAGCTGACACTCAATTTGGCGAGAGACAATGGACAGATGTCGATTCATTTTGCCGACAAAACACTTTGCCCCGCGTTTAATTTAGCCGCTATGGGATAATTTGAGTTGAAGAGTTTCTGACGTTAATGACCTTCTTTTCCGCCACGTTTCTCCGTTGAGGCATAAGTGGCGTAGACGCAAATAAAAATAGAGCTCACTTGGGGCACATTTGCGTCGCCCACGGCTTGCACAATTCAAAATATCAAGCTTCTACAGCACTTGCCACTGCTCCATAAAGTGAAGTGAAGTGAAGGCGTTCACACATGTTGACTCAGGATACTTTAAAATGGAAGTTTCTAAAGTGCTCGAGAATGTAATAATGCCAATATAATATATCCAAACAATATTACCAATTCTGGATAAAGAAGAAAAAGGAGAAAGATGGAAGGAATATCTAGAAGAGCTGATCACGGTGGAAATCTAGATCAGTCAGTAATAGAAGAAGAAGAGGGGGTGGATGATGAAGAGTGGGGGGACAACATTTTAAGGTCAAGTTTGATAGGGCCGAAAGACCTGAATTAAGGTAAATCGCCAGGAATTGATAACATTCCAGCAGAGTTGATAAGATCGGCTATTCAGGATAGTTTGCGAAACCTGCGATACAGGAAGAATCCCAGAAGATTTTAGTAAAAACATTATTATGTCATACCGAAGAAAACAGGCGCTGATAAATGCGAACATCACAGGACAATTAGTTCATTATCTCATGCATACAAAATATTAACGAAAATAGTATATAGGTGGATTGAATGTCAAATAGAATGCGACTTAGGAGAAGATAAATTTGGTTTTAGAAAGAATGTAGGGTCAAGAAAAGCAATATTAACTTTGCGATTTATTTTTTGAAGACAGGATAAGAAAAAACCGCCATTTGTAGATTTAGAAAAAGCGTTTGATAATGTGAACTGGATTATATATAATCTCTACAGCTGACAGGCAGGAGTAATTAGAATAGAAGATGAAGAAAAGAATGCTGCAATCAAGAAAGGAGTAAGACATGGATGCAGTTTGTCGCCCATGCTATTTAACTTATATACAGAACAGGCGATGAAAAATGTTAAAACGGAATATGGAAAAGGAATCAAACTGCAAAAGAAGAAATAAAAGCCTTACGCTTTGCCGACGATATTGTAGTATTAGAGGAATCAGAAGAAGTGCGAGTGTGTAGCGTGGCGTTATATGGGTGCGAAACGTGGACGATAGGAGTTGGGGAAAGGAAAAGAATAGAAGCTTTTGAAATGTGCTATAGGCGAATGCTACAAATCTGATGGGTGGATAGAGTAAGTAACGAGGAAGTTCTAAACAGAATAGGGGAAAAGCGAACTATATATATAGAACGTGGACGAAGGGATAGATTAATAGACCACGTTTTAAGGCACGAGGGTCTTGTAAAATTAGCATTTGAGGGAAGTGTGTGGGGTAAGAACAGAAGAGCGCTATAGCAGATTAGGCAGGATGTGGGTTATGTTAGTTATGAGAAAATGAAAAGGCTTGCGCAAGATAGGTTAGCATGGAGGGTTGCAGCAGACCAGTGTTAGGACTGAATACCACAGCAACAACAATATATACAAATGACTTTTCGCGATAATAGTGTAAATGTACCTTCATTTTCAGAGAAGAAAATGTTTAACACTTCAAAGGAACTAAATATTGTTCGTAAAATACGATATTAAAATTTGGATATTTCGTTGTGGCTGCCACTGCGCTTACATAAGAGAGTTCGATTATTTAAGGTTTGAACTCAAAGGCAACTTCGTGGCCGAACAGAAAAAGTTCACCAAAATTGTGATACAAAATACGGATTTATATATGTAAAATTCTTCGAATTGTTTTATTAGGTGGAACAAGTTACTACTCAATTTTTTTAAAAAAAAAAGCCAACTTAAATCTGGTACCGTGTAATATATATAAATATTGAAACATTTATGACATTTTTAATCATAGTTAAAAAATATTTACATTTTTTGATATTTCTTCTATATATTTAAATACCACATGACAAAGAAAAATTAAGCAGAATTATGAATACATTGAACAAAAACAGAGAAAAAGGGACATTTCGAGAAAAGTAATAATAAAGAATGTAATTAAATTAATCTGACTTGTTATTATAAATAATATTATTATAATGAATCAAATGGTACGGAACTTGAAATTAGTGACTTTTTTGGTACTGAAATTTGTCTATATCAAGGTCATATACTCGGTGCACTTCCAAAGTCAAGCAAGCGTCATTAACTTCATCAATTAACTGGTTTCTTTTAGTCCGTTCTAATATCATTCAATGCTGAGGAAGTCTCAAATCATATTGATAAAAAAATTGTTTGCAAATGCTAAGTTAGGTGTCAGGTAATCTGTTTCCAGTAATCAAAATTTCTTCATTATTCAACCGTTCCGTAACAGATTTTCAAGTTTCGACTAAGTCGACAAACACATACTATCTGGAAAATCTGAAAGCTGGACAACTACGTCGTAATTTCAAAGTACTGTAAACAATTACATGCGGGTGATTAATAATTTTAATGGTCTGTTCTAACCTTCCAAATTGGTTGAATCTTTCAAAAGATTTGATGTGTCCAAACATGTCAACACTTTTGCCAAAACCTTATAATTTTAAGTTCAGTTCATTCATGTGAACAAAGAGATCTGTAAGAAACATTAAGTTGCTGACCCACGTGATCATTGTCAGATCCTCATCCTCATTGAATATCGTAATTACGTCACAGCACTCCACAAATCACTCGAGTACTTTACCTGGACTCAGCGACGTCACATAATTTAACATCAGTGGTCCACTGCACATTTAACCAGTTTCCTGCAAGAGTGCAGGGAATTCTCGCTGGTGCAGGAATCTAGCAGCCATCAAATTCGCTGTTTTTGTTACAACTTAAGTTAAATCATCCAATTCTGAGAATCCCGACTTGGCACATCATCGAGGTAGACTGCTTAATGACACAAAACAGTGGTATGTGACTCATGACTGGATCCTGGTACGTCAGAAACTCTACACGGTCTAAACAACGATCCGACTAATGTATATGTCCCTGCGAAATGGAATGTTTGGTCATGACAACCCCATCATTTCATCAATCGTGGAAACTCCAGTCCTACACTCAAAAAATAGAAGACTTAAGCGGAAGAGACTCCATGATTCAATGTAGTCACAGAAAACAAACACTAGGTTTCGGCAGTTGGTGAACTGTCAACCTTTTTGCGTTTACTAAACTCGTTGTGAACATAACTGTACAGTCCTAGGATAATTTACAAGACTTCCTGATGGATAATGCATAGACAACATCAAGAACCGTACATTTTTCGCCTCGCCATATTTGGTGCACCATCTGTCGTGACTGACAATTTTAGAGAACTGGATGTCTAGATCACTGGATGTTTTTGTAACAACGTTACATATTTAGTTTCATTTTTTCTAATTTTATTGCCTCTTCTCTCATTGTGAGAACGTCAGTAACAATGCCCAACTGACATCAATAGTTTCATCACGAGAAGTCCAAACTATTTATAACTCTTTATTCATTTTTTGAATTGGCGTACATCTTTTATGCCGGCCAGCGAGCGGGGGTGCCACCCTACTTTACCCTCCCGTTCCAATAAACCTTTCATTTCTCCTTGTACTTTTTAAAAAATCGTACAAAATTTTGTTGCGTTGCTACATCAATTTTATATTCATGACTTTAAACCTTAAACGTAGGTCAATCCGAATGGGCACAGTGAAGCTTCAAACTCTGGGCTCTACTATTTTGACGACGACGGTATATGACGTCCCAAACTAAGGTACGAAACATGAACTGATGTCGATAAATTTAATAATTGTCCTGACTTATAGACCTTTTTACCATTTATTACTAGTGTTACTTGACACAATATGCAAAATGATCTGTTGTTTTTGTCGACCATCCCGTACATTTCAGTACTTAATGTCTTGAAACTTTTAACTGCTGCTATTTCCACGCCCTTTATCATATAATCGTTCTTTTTTTACTTAGCATCACACGGCTGCAAAAATTAAATTAATATAAACCACCTCGTTCTTTTACAGAAGCTTGATAGGTTTCACCTACTAACTTTTTGCAGCGTTGTTGTACTATCTCCTCGTATGAAACAATTCAAATAAAGTATGTATAATCGACAAGTATATAGCACTGTAATCAATTATCGGGCACTCAGTATTTCTCATCGACCACTGTTGCGCTATATGAAATATCTTTCTTTTTAACCCGCCCTCTATTTTCCTAACGAGTGCGTCCATTTGCTGAATGCACAAGAAGCACATGTCGATAATATCGAGGTCGTTTTCAGAATTTGGCATTTTGTCACTCGAGTAAAAATAAATTGTCATATGTAATCTTCTGTAAAGGTTCAATTTATTTTATGATAAATTTGGGGAATTGTGAGGTTTCTCTTTCTCTCAGGGGACACGGGCAGACTGATAGAAACAAATTTGCGACATACAAAGAAGAGGAGAATGAAAGTGTGCGATTACTAATTGTCGACCCAGCATCTCTCTCACTTCTCCCTCGTACGCCAAAAAGGTAGCCGTTACCCCCCTGGTGTAACGTCTTCGCTTTCGCTCCCCGAAAACACCGTAAATATACGCATATCTTCACTTGGACGTGTCCTGATCATGGAAAGCCAAGCTTTGCACCCCGGCTGTCTAGACTCGACTCTGGTCTCCCTCTTTCTTTTTACCCGCGCCAAAAACTCTCTTTCCTCTCAAAGTCCAGCTTTTGTTAGAACCGTTACGCCAAGGTTTTGCACGATCTCTCTTTGTCTTTGGCGTTCAAGCATAAAATAAATCTATTTTATTAAAATTCAATACGCACGCTACACTCTTCATTGCGGAATTTCTTTTTATAACAACCCTATCGCTGCTAAGCTAAATTACCGTGGTAGTGCTAAAACTACCACTTCAAATTCAAACAAATAGCAAAGGTTTTACATAAGATTTTTTACTCGCTATAGTTTAGGAGATATAATGTTGAAATTTTAATTAAAAGAGGCACGAAACATAAGTTAAAATTTCATGGGTCAGTTAAAAGTCTAAACACACGATGTTTATCTAATTTAATATGAATTATCTGTGTTTTAAACCCGTTTTCATGACGTCAGATCGTGGCATTTATGCATAAGCACGCAATCGGATCACATCGGTTCCAGCCACTGTAAGTGTTAATCTCAATATTGATAAACGCATTTTGGATGTTTTTACAGTGTGTCCTAGTATGCAACACCGATGTACATGATTACAGCGGGTTTTAGAATTGCATCAAGGGACAAGATCAATAATGAGTGTTATGAAACGGCGTGATACGAGCTCAAGCAATGTCATGTATGAATATTCCCACGCTTGATATTCAGATTCCATTACCGTTTGGTTTTTTACAGTTTCCGGTAAAGTCGTCGTTTACTACGTCAATAAAACTAACTTAATAACATGATGTAAATTACTTCTTTTAAGCCGAAACCTGTAGCGACTTTTGTAAATGTACATTATAAATTACATTAAAACAAGCTCCGATTGCATAAAATACTATAAAGGTTAAATTTTAGTATACCACTGCGTCCAGTCATCTTATACTATCAGACAAGAACAGAAATTGATTCGCTGTAAACTATAGTAATAGATTTTGATGTTCCAGTTGTGCTCCGTGAGGTTAAGATCAGACGGATTTGGTACTCTGCCGTCAGATCTGCCATAGAGCGGCATGTTCCATGTTCCTCGGTGTGTCGTGGACGTTCACTCGTGGTTTCACCGTCCTACTGCCATTTTTCATTGATGCTCATAACAGTAGCACGCGGACAACCGACCCCAGCATCGCCATCTCCTTCTCGCTTCACGAGGCCGCATTCCATCTAGGTGTGACGATTTGACTCATCAGTGTAGTTGGCGAAATAGAACACCAAACGAAGCCCGCAGTCGTTATCATGCAAAAAATTAAGACGTGCGTAGAAACCTTCGGAAACCTACCAAGGACTTATCGAATCGATGTCACGCCGAATCGCTTGCGTGGTTAAGCACATTTCAATTGCAACTATTCATTTTGCTCACTTCACTTGTCCATTACTACGAACCTATTGAAGACTTTAATACTTATTTTTTATCAACTCAAGGTATCATTAACGAATCTATTATATTAGAAGTTATTAATAAGGGCGGGCCGATGTGGAAATGGAATAAAACAAGCTGTGTGTGTAGTATTTATTTAATGAAAGGACATACATGGGTCTTTCAAATAAAAAATAATTTCGTTAATACCTCACACACAGCTTATTTTATTCCATATCAGCATCGACCCGCCCTTATTGAAACCCCTATATTTATGCCCATTCGCAATAGTAAATAGGTTTATTAAAAAATACAATTGGATAAACAGTTCAACTATTTGGAAAGAAAAGACAAAGTACACGGACAGTAAGACGAATGCATCTGTCGTGATAACAAAGCTCTTCGTTATTTGCATATCTCTCATAAAAAAAACTTTAATGAGTTATTTTACGTTAACTAAAATATAATCGACTATTACAGACGTACTTGAAATTCCCATTAGGTGTACGTTTTCATCGGTAAAATTGTCCTTAAAAACGTTATAGACTACTAAATCATGTATTTATAAAGAGTTTTTTTTTCATTTACGTCTGTATAGTATATATTGAAGATTACGATACACGGATTATTTCAGCTACATTCCGTGTAACGCTTTTCAGCTCTCTCAGAATGGACGAATGCCAAAATTGCGCAACTGCATTTTCAGAAATAACTTAATTACATATATTAATTATGCTTCAAATATAATGCGAGTTAGGAGAAGATCATTTATGTTTTAGGAAGGATATAGGGACAAGAGAAGCAATATTGACTTTACGACTAATTTTAGAAGACAGGAGAAGAAAAAACAGGGCCTATGTTCATGGCATTTGTAGATTTAGAAAAATGTGAAATGGAACACACTATTAAGGATTTAGAAGAGCACTGGAATAAAATATTGAGAAAGGAGGCTTATACATAACTTTTACAGAAGACAGGCAGCAGTAACTATGATAGAAGATCAATAAAAGAAAGCCGTAATCAAGAAAGGAGTAAGACAAGGATGCAGTCTGCCGCCCATCCTGTTTAACTTATATGTAGAACAGTTGATGAAGAAAGTTAAAAAGCATTATGGAAAATGAATCGTACTGCAAGGAGAAGAAATAAAAATCCAACGCTTTGCCGATGATATTGTAGTAAATAGCATAAACGGGGTCCTGGAGAAAGAGTTCAATATGAGGATTAATAGAGGAAAACCCAAGGTAATGGAGTTGGTATGGGGAACAGTGGAATACAAAGGCTGTTAGATTGGGAAAGTATATTTTGAAGGAAGGTAAGGAATCCTGCTAATTGGGAAGCGTAATAACTAGGGTAGGATAGCACAGGCAAGGAAGGCTTTCGTGAAAAAGAGGAATTTAGTCATAGTGTCATAAGTGTGAATATGAGGAAATCGTTATGTCGGTATGGAGCGAGGCGTTATACGGGTGCGAAACGTGGGCGATAGGAGTTGCGGAAAGGAAAATAATAGAAGGCTTTGAAATGTGGTGCTATAGGAGAATGAGATGGGTGGATAGTTCTAGGCAGAATAAGGGAAGAGCGAACAATATGAAAAACGTTGACCAAGAGAAGGGATAGATTAATAGGCCACGTTTTGAAATAGAAGGGTCTTGTAAATTAGCATTAAGGGGAAGTGTGTGGGGTAAGAACAGAAGAGGAACTCCAAGGATGGATGAGGAAGGATATGGGATGTGCCAGTTGAGGAAATGAAAAGGCTTGCGCAAGATATATTAGCGTGGAGGGTTGCATCATACAAGTTTTAGGAAAGTTATGGGTGTGATTTATTCAATGTGGACGTCCTGCGGTATAGTTGTTAGCGTCGCTGCCTCAAAACTCAGGTTCCGGGTTCGAATCTTAGCATGTTTGTGCGATCATGGTCACGGAGACTGCGATTAAGACAGCTGGAGAATCGATACGCTGAACACGTGTCACTCCAAATTCGTAATGTGTCGACCCGGTAGGGCAGGGCCCAGAAAGAAAGAAAGGCTTTACTCAATAATCTAATACTTAAAATATAATTTAATGAACACAGGGAAAAAATAATTACATTGAACAGCCAATAGTTCAGCCACACGGCTCTTTATCCTTTGAATGTTTCACTGGCATTTCACTTTCATACATACGATCTTAAATCCAAAAATAAATTAAGTCTTTCGGCCAATGTTTACTATGCTTAATGTACGTCTTTGGAGAAGATTCGTATCATACGAATTTTTCGCACGCGGTACGAGGGAAGTGGTGAAGTCGGCTGCTTCCTGTCACGAATCCGCGTGCGTTGTCCGCACATCGCGGCCTTCCCGACAATTACCTGCCTCTGGCTTCGACCAGGACACGCAATTTGCCTGCTCAGTCCTCCCCTCAACAGCGCAACAGCCGGAACCTATTTCCCATCACAATCATCCGGTTATGAATTACACAAAAACACTTTACTCCTTTCATTACATTCTTATAATGTGATTTATCCATAAATGATTTGTCTTTACATGCCTGATGACGTTCCACGTCAGGACCGAAGCACGTACTTTTAACTGTCTATTTTAGTTTCAAATTTTACTAAATATTTATATAGCAAATAAAATACGCATTCCTAATTTTCTTCGAATGAAGTCAGGATTCAATTTCTACCAAAGAAATTGCCTAATCACATAAATTCCGAGAATCATGCTAGCTGCTCTATATTCGACATGAAACCACGATAAAAAAAAGTGACCGACCATTCCATCTTCGAAATTGTGGTCATTCACGGAATATAAACGTAATGTGGTACTAATGACAAGATCTGTAACGTACCTAGTTATTTCTAAAATGACGGATTCAAGTTGGGCAACTCTGTGAATAATATAAAAACATTTTGTGTCAAAACGTTTAATATCATGCGAGTACAGATAATTGACACTTCTGGCCGTCTTGTCAGTACATCCTATGACGATCATGCGCCATGTGTATATTTCAATAATCTGATACGAAACTTTTGGGCAGTTAACTAACCTTTTTTAAAAAAAAGTTCTATTGAGTATGAGCTCAATCTTGTGAAACGTTTATCGATTAATTCCCGTCGCACCTTGATAATTGTATTAGTACGTACGGCGGACTTTTCTGTCACGCGAAACAAAATTGAAATGACCCGAGGCCATGAAATTCACGTTTGCATGTTGGCGACATTACTTCAAACTAAATCATGTGAATTCTGTCATTTCTAAACAGATATTATTACAGGTCAGTTTTTATTGTGTAGCATTTTAAAGAGCAAGAAAGTGTTAGTAGACCCCTTAATATGGCAAGTTAAAATTCAATTTCAATACGAATTGTCAAGTATAGTATTTCTGCTGCAGTTTTTCCATTCTCGTCCACTAAGAGTAATTTTCAAAACCAGATAATCGAAATGGCAGGTTGAAAGTAGGACGGATGATGGCATTTCGTCATGATATAATTAAATCGTAACTCGGTAGATTAATAACCATGCTTCTAATAAATTGTGAATTAGTTAGCGATTAATTTATCATCTCGTGCACTTTGTGCATTTCTTCGTACAGTTTCTGTGCGGACCTAATGCACTCGCTACGAAATTCTTCTGTTCAGCGCTTAGATCTTTTAGCTTCAAAGAGAAAGCTATTAAGATAAATAGTTTTTTGTTCTTGGATATTTTTTTAAGTATTAGATGACGCCTGAGGAAAAAATGTAGGATCTGTGAGACTCCTGGATACAGTGAGTGCTTGCAATTCGAATCGATAGCAGCGGCAGTGATGGGAATAGGGGTAAGAGGAGGGGAATGCCGTGGAGGGAGGTAGGGTAATAAAACCAGCGGTTAAGAGATCATCATCTAGTCCCCACACGACCACATCAAATTAGAGTGCAATAACTTAATATAAGAAATTAAATTTTATTGGTTATCAGTTTGGTGCTACATTTAAGTGATGAACGTTTAAAGCAGGTGGTTACACTTCGTAAGAAGTTTGGTATCTGGTATTAGTAGAAGTAGGTGGAGAAGACTTGTGGCGGCTGCTTTCTTCCAGGCAGAATGCAGAATGCACCATCGGCTAGAGGTGAAAGGTGAGAGTCGGTGCGGGACGAGTCACCGAACGGGAAAGCCAAGTTGATCGGCTCGATGTCAGACGTCACAAGCGAAAACGTTCGGCTCATAACCGCGTCGCAGCAAGTTCGGAAGCGTGACGGCGAACGGCAGACCGGGGTTAAGAGTAGCGGGACCGTACGACAGCGGCGACGCATCGTCCGCGAAGCGTAGTCTGCTGCGCGGATACGAAAAACCCGCGTCACTTCCGTCGATACGGTGCTAAAACATATGACAGGCGGCCGTCTGGGCTGGCCACCTACAGGTTGAGACGCTCGATTCGGCACTCACCTGGGGTCCGGGAGGATGATCTTCTTGCTAGCCCTGGCCGCGGGAGTGCACTTGCTTTTCTCCATGGCCATGAGGTAGCTGACGTCCGCCAGCACGGCCTCCAGGTCCGCCATTTTGCAATCCTTTTCTTGTCACCTTCTCCACTGCCACACGACACACGGGTCTCTAGAGCATATTTGCCGATTCCTGCGACGCGAGGCGTTTCGACGCCGCGACTTTGTCACCACGAAACGGACACGCCCGCGCCCCTCATTGACCGACGCTGCCCCAGTTGTGTGTAAACATGGTACACGGCGCACACGAACCGCTCGCGACGCACTAACCTCGCCGACTGCTCGGCCGAGCGCCGTTCCTCGGCGGAGAACTCCTATTGGTCGACGAGCCGTAGTTGTAGCGGCCGCGGATAGGTGGCTCAACAGCTGAGCGGGGGGTGTGGCTAAATTCTCAGGAGAGGCAACGCTGTGACAACGAATAATACCAAAGAAACGTACTGACATATAATCTCACGTTCTCCCCTAACCAGCTGCCGTCCTCCACACGCCTCCTTCTTTTGACACTTGACACACGACGCTGCGACTGAAATATGTCACATCAAAAGTTCAGTCACAAATACTCGAACCAGTGTAGCCAACCTACCGTGCTGACGATTGTACTCTCGTAGAACTTCTGTTATTCGCATAAATGTAATTTAGCTTCGCCCGCCAAGTTCGATGTTTCTGAAAGCCAGCGATACTGAACACGCCCGTGTTGTGAAAAAGAAAAACGAAAATGTTTTCTAGAGAACAATGTGTTGAGGCAACTAATGCGGAAGCAAGTGTCAAGTTCGATAAACTCTGTTCTCAATTGACAACTCTTTCATACGGAAGATCGGAGGGAGACAAACAGTATATTAATTCCTTATTGGACGAGTTTAACTCCCTCGATTTTAAAAAACCTCTAATCTGGAGTCAGCATGTGAGTTCTTACAGATATCATAACCTTAGAAATATGCTCAACTTGCTGCAACTTTTAATCACCTTAATCAATATAAATCAAGATTGTAATTTAAGAAAGTTACATTGTTTATAAGTCACTTCCATATCAGATTGTTAAGAAACATAATACAGTGACACAATTAGACTACATATTATGATTTTAAAATGTGAAACTTATCCAAAGCTTATCCAAATCAAATATTTGAAAAATAAGTTAGATTGCATCTTCACTTTGGTTTTTATTTAGGTATGCCTTTTTATTTGTCTCGTACAGAAAGCTATTTTGGTCGTGAATCGGTGTTGCACTATCGTGCCTCCGAACTACACTTTCCTCGTGGCAAAATGCTGTCAACTTATCGACAGTCTCGTCTCTCGTCAGCAAGTGAAGGTGGAAGGGAAGACGTTTGTCGTCGCTGTCAACTGGTGTCTTCAGTCCATCGTTTACTGTGCTGATGTTGCCGTGTTGGATATTCTTGCTGCGCTCTCTGCCCTTCTCAGAGGCAATGGTCATGAAATGGAGGTAAAATAATTTGTTTGGTTTTTTACGCTTATAAGCATAATATTCTAAATTAATTTTTTCACTACAACTTTGTTACTTCCATTAATTTTAGAAGTTTAATGAGGTATTCACCAAGAAAAGTAACCTGATGTGTTTGGCTGACCCTGACCTAGAAGCTCCATTTCTTAATCTGAAATTGGCATCTTTATGGGACATCCAACTGGCAGCGCTTGGATGCTTCCATGCAATGACAGTTGTTTCAACAGATACCAAGGATGGAGTTTACTGCGGCCTGACATTGACTCAACTTGAAATATGCTCTGAACTGTTTCTCAAAGTCTTAAGCTGTGATAAAGCTGTTGAACAGGATGAGCTAATCTACATAAAGGTTGTATACTAAATCAAAATAAATAGCATTGATTGTACAGTATTTTATAAATATTATTTAATTACTACACAGATGATGGTGGTTTGTCTGCAAGGTTTGGAGAATATCTTATCCCAGTCTCAGCCATTACTGGAGAAAATAGTAGGCGACTGCATCGGATGTGTGAAGGCCTATATGCTTTTTGGTTTGCCAGGGCATGCAGGCCTGAAGCCACAACGAGTATTTCCAAGTTTATTAGCTCAAGCAGATTTTAGACCTACATCTTCCAAGGGAGTAAAGGTAAATCCTTTAAAATCTGAAATCAGTATGTGTTTAATATTTTAAGATATATACTATATAATACAAATAACTTTTAAGGTTTTTAATCCACATTTTTAATTATTAACAACTGATGAAACATAACTTAACCTCCTATGTTAAGTGTAATGCAAGTAACTACTTGGGTACTATCTCCTTTTCTGAAAATACATGTAAAAATAAACTAAAATGGATACATAACGATTTCAGTAAAAACTATTAAATTAATGATCTGATATTCCTTAAATATTCTAAAATTTATGCATTGAATATGTGCTTCTACTCAGTCTTTCTCTTCATTTCTTTTCAAAAATTTAGGAATACATTCAGGAAGAAATCGTTTTGCTTCACCAATATAGGATGTAGGGCAGTGTTTGCACTTAATCTGGTTAATGATGTGGGAGGAAAGGGAGGTAATGGCAGTCCAGCTTAAGTGAATTGGTGTCTTCAAAAGTACAATGTGTTGTGGAGGTTTAAAGGTCGCATTGGGCACATGGGGAGTGTTGTGGGGAAGGTATTTTTCATAGATTGCAGTCCAGTATGAACAGTCAGAGAATGGATTTGAGTTTTTGAAGTCCATGAATTGAATTCAGGTATATATCAGCACGAATCTGATGTTGGTGGGGGAGTTTTGCTTGACAGAGAGGACACTGTGAGGAATTTGGAGCTAAAGTTGAGTAGAAAATCAGAAAGGGCATTTTTGACCATAGTACGAAGATATAAGTAGCAAAGCTATGTGGTCATGGTGACTCCCTCATATGCTAACCCATTTATGGGGCAACTGAAACAGAAGCACTTATTTTCCTCATTACTGCACTGTTTACCGGGTTCCACTTCACACACACTTTTTGTATAAGTCAAAAAATGACATTGTCATGTTAATTAAAACAATTAATAAGGAAAGGAAAGAGAGATAGAAAGTAGGTGACTTACCTGAGGTTCATAGACGGTAGACACCTTGTGAGGTTTGGAGTTCTTTAAAGTGATCGGCTAGCCATCGACTGAGTCATTCATCATGCCTTATTGCTTCTTTCTATTCTCATGGATAAATGTCTCAAACTAGTCTCTCGAGCAAGTATTGTATACATTTGAGGATGCTTTAACACTGTTTCATTTTAAAAAACTGCTAGTGGTTAAGATAATTATTGTACTTTTTTAGTTGTATAGTTCTTTTCCACACAGAACACAAAAGTAAAGCTGAGGAACAGAAAGTACTCAAGGAAGTCAGATGTAGGTAATGATAACTGGAAAGATTACACTGGAAATTTGAGTGACAACGTTACTAATGTAGAAGGTGAAGAAGCTGCCATGGCTCCTTCACTGTACCCAGCCTGGTTGAAAACTAGCGAGTCAGAATATTCTGATACAGAGGCAGGACAAGCAACAAAGTCTCGGGTCTTTCAGGGCAGAGTTCGCCAGGCAGCACTCTGTTTATTGCAGATAATTGTCAAGGTTTGTACACTATTATAAAATGATATTCAATAATTTTCCTACTCTGTGATTACAATGTTGTTCCTCAAACATGAATATGCCACTAGTTGTCAATTTTTTAATTATTCACAATTATTTTTCAGTTACTTGTTTGCAATATGCACAATCCCTTGCCTTTCAAATATTGTTATAATGAGACCATCTATTTTCAATATATTTGTTCACGTTCAATTTATTATTAATAGTATATCATATCTACTGGGGTGAGTATTTTTGCATTCAAAATACCTGATTGAGTCTGAAAACAAAATTTGTTGTAAATGAAGCTGAATCATTTGCAATGGTAGACCAGTACAAAATTGTATTAATTTGATAAATAAATATCTCTTAACAACGTGTCATTTTGCAATATATTTCACATGTCTTCATATGCTTTTCACCATTTTTATTGAACTGTAATTTATTCTAGAGGTTTTTCATTCTAATTTCATTTTAGTTATTAGACAAGAAGCTTCTTTTTGGTTATCTCTCAAGTTTGCTTCCTGATGGAGCCAAGACACCACAGACAAGAACTCTGGTGACATGTCTTCTGAGAGATCCATCACCCAGATGTAGAATGGAAGTTCTTAATGTCTTTACCACTTTGCTCTCTGGTTCAAAAATGTATTTCCTGCAGGCTGAAAACAGGTATCATTCAACTATGAACATAACACATCTGGAGAAATTGTTTACTTATTATTGTTACAAGTTTTATTAGATTATAAACATATCAATGTTGAGTAACCAAAAACAATATATTCCATCCTGCAGTGAGAAGACCTTGACATCATTTACTCCATACTCTGTAACTCTGGGCAATATGCTTAAGGAACTTCATCAGTCTCTACGCCTTGCTTTATCTGCAGAGAATTCTGTGCCAGTGATTGTACACATGCTGAAGGTACTTGTTAGACTAGTACAAAACAGCCCATACCATAAGCTCAGTGCAGGCCTTATCAGCAAGATGGTGAGAAGTGTGAGGCCCTTTTTGAGACACAAAGGTAGGCATTCCTATAGTAAAAACAATATTAATATAGAAAACTCCTTCATTAGTCTCTAATACAAATATGTACTTAACACATTATGAAGAAATTATAATTGAGATGCAAGAAAAATAAATCAATAACAGTCCATGTTTGAAACTATCTAGCAGTCCATACCAAAAATGTACTCTGAATGCAACATGATTATCTTTTAACAGATATTTTCTACATTTTTCCTTAAATGTGTTAGTAACTATAAAAATTATCTATTGTTTTATATAATTAAGAATATAATATATGGGATAACTTCTTCAGTTTCATTTCTCAAATCATTTGCTGTCATAAATATGTAAAGTCACTCTTTTGACTGAAGCTTTTTACCATTTTGAAATATTAAAAGCCTTTAATAAGGAGAATGATTAAATTTGTTGAAATCAGTTCATTACATGATGTTTTGTCAAAAATCTACTTACTCAGTAAGAATTCTTAATTACATATCAAATTGCCCATTATCCAATAAAAAAGCTATGGTTTATATTCTATGAAATAATCTCATCATTACTATTATAAATTTAATCTAGACAATTTGTAAATATTCTTCTTCTTAATTCTTATCCTTTGAAATTTATTTACAAATATATAAAAATTAGGATGACTAATATTAAATATGAAATTAATCATTTACCTGTCAAAATACCAAGCCCATATATATATTGTAACATGAAAAGTTACACACAACAATGCAGGCCAGCTTGCAAGTTGCAATTGTTGAGGAACTGACGCAACTTGGGCCAACAATGGAGTCTGGCGAGACTGGGGCAGTCGTCAGGGAGTGTTCGGAGAAGTAGGTTGTGTCGGCGTGACAACGAGGAATGACCACGCCCTGCAGTTGTAATTTTTTCTCATGATCTGAAAGGGATTAAAGCTATTAAAATCCATTTTTGGTGTTCTTTATGAAAAATACCTGACGCCCTAAAAGAATTTAAATCCTCAAATACGGAGGAACGCGGAATCCGCTACAAAATATATATATAAAACATTATCTACAAAATAAACTGCACTCTCTGCCCAGCCTTTTACATTGGCCAGACAAAGAGACCCCTCCCCGAATGGATTTGCCAACCACCGCAGTACAGTAAAACTCCTCAAAACCCAATTCCCCATAGCTGCCCATGCCCATAGCCACAACACCAACAACTTCAACCAGTGCTTCACACTTACCCCCTCATAGCCCTACCTCCCGACTCATCAGAAGCGGAACTCCATCTATGGGAACTTTCATTTCAGCATGTCCTACGAGTGTGTGTCAAGATGGGGGTGTTAGTATGCATCTCCCCAACCCCCATCAAGTCCTTGCCTCTTCCCAGACCCTCATTGAGAGAGAAAGTTGGTGACCTGGTGGGGTCAATTGTTTACGACCTAAGTTAGCAGAGAAGCAAATTTTTGCTGCTCAGTCGTCGGCTAGCCGATTACTGGAAATGCCTTCCTAACTTTCTAATGAAGGGGGCGGTGCCTCCGAAAATTCAAGTACTCTAAACCTCACAAGGTGTCTACCATCTATGAACCTCAGGTAAGTCATCTTCTTTCTATCTCTGTCCTTTCCCCATTAATTGTTTTAATTAACATGACAATGTCATTTCCTGACTCATATATATATATATATATTGTAGCAGATCTGTCGTTCCTCTGTATTCGGAGATTTCTTAATTCCTTTAGGGCGCCAGGTATTTTTCATAAAAACACCAAAAATTGATTTTAATAGTTTTAATTACAATCAGAGCATGAAAAAAAATTATATCTGCAGTGCGTGATCATTCTCTCGTCATCCCGCCGACACAACCTGCTGCTCCCATCAACCCATGATGACTCCCCCGTCCCTTGACGGACCACCCAAAGTCTCGCCAGACCACATTGTTGGCCCGGGTTGCGTCAGTTCCTCAACAATTGCAACTCGCAAGCTGGCCTGCATTGTTCAATGTAACTTTTCATGTTACAATATATATATATATATAGCTCTCCCCTTTTTTAAAAAAAATCCTCACAAAAATGTAAACTATGTTAAAAAGTTTTAAGTTAAATGAATAATTTTTGATAAACATAATGTTGTTGGTCTGATTCAATCCTCCATATTAACCTATTCTGTGCAAGCCTTTCATGACTACATAAATACCACAACCCGCCCCTAATCTGCTTAGCGTATTCCATATTCAGGCTCCCTCTTCTGTTCTTACCGCACACACTTCCCTCTAATGCTAACTCACTAATACCTTGCATTTCAAAACATGGCATATTAATCTATCCCTTCTCTTTGTCAAAATCTTCCATATTGTTCTCTCTTCTCTTATTCTGCTTAGAACTTTCTGGTTAGTTACGCTATCCACCCATCATAATGTTGTATGCCAAATTATTTGTTTAAACTGCAATTCTTGTTGTATTGGTCAAACCAAATACTCATTAATTATGCACATTAATGAGCATAAAAGTAATTAATATGTAATGTTCAAAATTATTCAGTTTTGTCAAACCATATATATATATAGGCAGATTGATAGGCAAAATGTAAAAAAATTTTGATGTAGACTGATGAATGAGATGCTTTACATCACATCGAATAATTGAGTTAATAACCACTTTGGAACTGTCATACCCTCACTTCCACCCAACCCCTCCGCAAGCTCCACCCCATTGTATCTCTCTACTGTTCCATGACATCACACAACTATCCCACAAATTAATTTGAAAACTCACTCCACCCACAATCGCCCTGCGTATTTTGCCGAAAAAGCTCATTCCACCTACACATGAGATTAAGTCAAAAAATATTTACCATGGTTTTTTTTTGGCGATTTTACATTATTACGAGACTGTGCGCAAGTCAAGCAAGCAATGGGAGGAGCAACGGAGGGGGATGAGGTGACTGTACCAAACTAAGTCCAGCTCCCAATGTTAAAAATGATACTAGCAATTTGAGCAAAATTTACGATTCCCTTCTGTATGGACTTCTTGTTGAACTTTCCCTTGTTATCTGAATTCTGATTATACATTTTATAACTGTTTGTTTTAGCTGTCATTTTGGCCTCTAAGCTCATGCGACATGCACACCAAATTTTCTTGTGTAAATTTCTTGTTTCTGTAGGTTTGAGTGATTGGAGTATACATATTATATTGTAAATATTTCCTTTGTATTTTTACAGTTTAAACAAGAGATGAGATACAAAACTGAAGGGCATAACATCATGTAATGAACTGATGTCTATAACTTGAAAAATTCGTCCTTCTTACAGACTTTTTTGCCATTTAGTATGCTTTTTACATTTTTATCTTTCTTTACTTTTTAAGCATTTTAGTTTAAAACACTGGTTACTACTCTAATACTGATATATTCATCACTAAATATGAATATGAGTAATTTTGTCATTATTTTTTCTTATTCTAGATGGGACTGTTCAAGTAGCAGGTCTATCTGTAATGCGAGCAGTTATTTCTACTGACCCATCAGTGCCAGAAATAGCTGAAATATTAAACAAGCCTTACATGACCAGAATTAATAATGATATAAATGTATCCCCCCAATATACTTGTCTAAAATCTGAATTATCAGTGGAACTTATGGATGATAAAGACTTGGAGACAGAAACTGACTCAGTTTATGACTGTGAGAGTGATATTGAGGAAATCACTGGTGAATCTCAAGCTTCATCCGAATCGTGTGTCTCCTGGCTCATAGAAACTTGCTTGGAGAAATTGGGTGTGAACTGCCGTAAAGAAGAAAATTCTCTAGTCGTAGTGGCACCTGTCCCTGTAAGGGTTGAATCACTGCAGCTCCTGGCATTAATTATAAAGACATTTTACAACCTCTTAGTGGCTCCACATATTAATTATATCATTCAAGTGATTGAAGTTGGTCTGATGGATTTGGATCCTGCCATTCCTTTACATTCTGGAAGGTTGACTGAGGCATTAACTTATGCTGTCCAGTTAACAGTGAAAGGAGGTACACTTTTAATTTGGGCTCACCAAAGTCTTTAATTTTTTTATTGATATTAAATACATAAAACGTGTTTCAGAGAAAGAAAATTTTTCACAAATAAAAAATATTACTGCACTTTGGAAGATGATGATTGATGGACCAATAACTTTTCTTATTCAAAATCCTGGTGATGCAGCACTACGTTACACTGGATGTGACTGTTTAGCAAATATGGCTGCTGAAATCTTTGAACAATTAACGGTAATATTTTGGGAAGTCTGTTTCAATTACTCTCTTGCATAAATTGAAAATTTTATTTTTTGTATATTCCTTGTAGTTGGTTACTGTGTTTATAAATATATATATATATTGTAGAAGATCCGGCGTACCTCCGTATTCGAGGATTTAAATGCTTTTTGGGCACCAGGTACTTTTTAATAAAAATACCAAAAAAGTGGATTTTTAATAACTTTAATCCATTTCAGAACATGAGTAAAATTATCACTACAGGGCGTGGTCTTTCTCCATCCGCAACTGCCGACACATCCTTCTCCTTTCACTACCCCATGACGACTGCTCGAGTCTCGCCAGACTCCATTGTTGGCCCGAGTTGCGACAATTGCAACTCACAAGCTGGCCCGCATTGTTGCGTGTAACTTTTCATGTTACATTATCCCCGCCCCCAATGAATTTAAAAAATTGTACAATTTTTTAATGACACTCGCTGAACAGTCGTAAACAATTTGACTGACCAACGCCCTTAGTCAAAATTACATTAGGTTTTATAAAATTCACTCATAAATTAATTACAAATTTTTCTGACATACCATTCAATCCTTCATCAGCCTAAACATCCAGTAAAATACAATTTTATCAATCAAATAATTCAAAATTAATATAAGCCAATCACGGACAAATCCTTAACTTTAATAACAACCACATAACTTCAACCCAAGCAATTTTTTTAAGAACTCTGTAATCAGCTGTTTGCTGTCTTTCCAGCTGTTCGCTGTCAAGATCCAAAATTACTTTGGGCATAATTTTTCTTTAGTCAACTGTCTCTGCACAACAGCTGTTCGACGCACGTCGCAAATTTTCAACAGAACATCTGTTTCTTATAACTAATTACAATGTTATTACATAAAATTTTACATCCCATCAGCTGTTTCTGACAGATCATATGACATTTATTTTAATTGTTGTCAGTTGAATTTGATGTATCATCTGATCTTTATTAGTTTGACATTAACAGAATACTGCATTCAGTTTTTCCACCTGGATTCCAAGGAAATCCATATCCACCCCTATTCCATAACTTTCTTCCTGCTCTGTTTTCACCATAGGATGCACAATTTTTAGACATAGAAGCACATTTTCCGCTAATCATTAAGTTCCACTCAGTTTTTTGATGAATGTTTCTCCCACGTACCTTTCTCTTGTACCTTTTTGGGAAGTTATTCTAAAATCTATTAACAAAACATTTCACTACTTCATCTTTGTTTGCAAACATAATCAGCTAATCCCTAACCTGCTTATTCAATGTGTTCGCATTACCTTCACACTTATCAGCTTCCATCTGATGCTCTACACGTTTAAATTTTTTATTACACTTATTTGCAAATACATCAAATAATTTTAACAACCTTATGTCCCTCTCTACATTATGATTAACCTCCACTTCAACTTTCTTAACTACATCATGAAATCGATCCTTCCGCATCAGCTCTTCCTTTATTGTTACAGCAACCACACTCTCCTTTTTTAACAAATGATCTCTTTGCTGTTTTGGTCCATCCTTAGACCCCAATGGTAGTTTTATTTCTATTTCCTTGGCTATCTCATTTGGTAAACCCATAGGACACTTTTTTACTAAAATCCAAAACTACTTTATGCTTGACAATCCAATCCAAGCCCAATACAAAAGGTACAAACAGAGACTTAACTACTATACATCTAATAAGCATCTCCTGACCTTGGATTCTAATCTTTAAAAGAATCTGTTTACTGCTTTTCTCAAATTTCTTCCCAATGGCTCCATACACTCTCATCCCAGTTATTGGCAAGCTTTCTAGAATTGCTTTCCTTTCCATCAGCTCAAGATATAATTGCTCACTGATAAACGTAGATGTAGCTCCAGTGTCAATAATGGCTCTTCTTTTCCCATCTCCCTCAATGTCAATATCAACAGATAACAATTCAAGGTCAGATGATTTCTCTTCCCCTTCATCCTCAATTTCTTCTAATAATTCTTTCCCATTCACCAAAATTGGTATTATTTGATTTAATTTTTTTTGTAGTCCCTATTCTTTTCTATGTTACTGCACTTCGTATCTACACACCGCTCTCCTTCTTCCATATTTTCTATCTGCTTATCACTACTATTTACACATTCCTCCTTATATACATCTGCCTGCATTTCCTTAATACCATTAACCCTGTCATCAAGAACTTCCTCATTTTTCATCAAATATCTTATTATGTACCTGAGCTTAGCGTCCTCTGCCTTCTCATCTACTCTTTCACACGTAATAGCCTCCTGCACTTCTTCCATTTTAACAAAATACACAACACACACTTCTCGACGAAATCCACGCAGCGGTCACAGGACCCCTCAGCTATGCGTATAACAGCTCTCTTCCCCAGCATTCCTTTTTCAGCGCCTCCCACTTCTTCAGTCGTCGTATAATTCTAGGGTACCACGTAGTCGTCCTCGTCACACCACGTTGTTCGGGGCCCCAACGCTGTGGCGCCAAATGTAGAAGATCCGGCGTACCTCCGTATTCGAGGATTTAAATGCTTTTTGGGTGCCAGGTATTTTTTAATAAAAATACCAAAAAAGTGGATTTTTAATAACTTTAATCCATTTCAGAAAATGAGAAAAATTATCACTACAGGGCGTGGTCTTTCTCCATCCGCAACTGCCGACACATCCTTCTCCTTTCACTACCCCATGACGACTGCTCGAGTCTCGCCAGACTCCATTGTTGGCCCGAGTTGCGACAATTGCAACTCACAAGCTGGCCCGCATTGTTGCGTGTAACTTTTCATGTTACAATATATATATATATAGTTGCAATATTTTTATCAATACTTCATCAGATAAGACTTTTGTATTTCTCTATAATTCAGAGTTTATTGATTTGAGGCTCTTACTGTTTACTTTGCAGAGAGAAAAGCAAATTTTCCTCGTCACACTGTTGTTTGGTTGTAGTTCAGATGAAAAAGGCAGTGTAAGAGCATCAGCCATCAGAGCACTGAGTACATATGTGTTATTCCCATCACTTAGAGAGGTATGTAAAGAATAACCTGCTGTTAAAAGCTACTAAAAACTTTTAAGTCAAGTTTAAAACTTGGCTTTTCAGCTAGCCGTCACTTGAAATGTTTTCCTAACCTTCTGATGAAAGGGGTGATGCTTCTGAAGAACTTCAAACCTTACATGGTGCCTGCCATCTCTATCTCTGTTTCCTGTCATTATTAGGAAAGGAAAGAGAGAGAGAAAGTAGGTGGCTTACCTGAGGTTCATAGATGGTAGTCACCTTGTAAGGTTTGGAGTTCTTTTAAATTTTCGGATGCACCGCCTCCCCTTCGTCGACTAGCCGATCACTGGAGATGTCTTCCTAACTTTCTGATGAAGGGGGCGGTGCATCCAAAAATTCAAGTACTCTAAACCTCGCAATGTGTCTACCATCTATGAACCTCTGGTAAGTCACCTTCTTTCTATATCTCTGTCCTTTCCATATTAATTGTTTTAATTAGCATGACAATGTCATTTCCTGACTAAATATATATATATATATATATATATAATATAATTTATATTTATATAAATATATATATATATATATATATATGAGATATATATAATATATATATATATATATGAGATCTATATATATATATATATATATATATATGAGATATATATATATTCCCTAAACTTTCTGATGAAAGGGGCGGTGCCTCCGAAAATTCAAGTTCTCTAAACCTCGCAATGTGTCCTACCATCTATGAACCTCTGGTAAGTCACCTTCTTTCTATACTCTGTCCTTTCCATATTAATTGTTTTTAATTAGCATGACAATGTCATTTCCTGACTCATATAATATATATATATATATATTATATATATATATATATCTATATATATATATATATATATATATATGAGATAGGGAAATGACATTGTCATGTTTAAAAACAATTAATGGGGAAAGGACAGAGAGATAGAAAGAAGATGAACTTACCTGAGGTTCATAGATGGTAGACACCTTGTGAGGTTTAGAGAACTTGAATTTTCGGAGGCACCGCCCCCTTCATCAGAAAGTTAGGAATATATATATATATATTATATATATATATATATATATATATATATATATATATATATATATAGATGTTATATATGGGACTTTGGTGGAGAGGACAAGCTTAAATGGCCAATGTTTTCATGTGAATTAATATTTTTCAAAGTTAATGAAATTGATCATGTTTTTCCCTGTTTTTTGTTTGTATATAATGTTAACTCTACCATGGGTGGAGAGCATCAATAGGAGTGGGGGAGGATGGGCATCACATAAAAAGAACACTAAAAAAATCGAGCATTGTGTCGAATCCAGGGTTGTTGAAGTTGCCGAGTTCAATTTTGACTTTTTATGAGTAACATCTATAGTAGTTCTGCTTCAGGGGGAGAGGAGGAAGGGATGAAGGTCTGTTAAGTAAAAATAATGTGAGAACCACATTGATTGGGGTGAGTGTTGTGGGCTCTATTATTGTACTGGGAATATTTTTTACCTTCACATCGTACTCGGGGTATTTTCCCACATCTTGAGGTACCAGAAGTATTTTTGCCTTTCTCAACATTTGTCAGACTTTTTAAGCTTTTTTAAGCTACCAGTAAATTTCATGACTCATTTGAGATACCGAGTCATTGCAGTGGTTTTGATGAAATTAAGTTCCCATCTGCCCTCATAAAGTAGGGTCATTAAAATTTACAAATATGACACACTCACTGATAGTTTAATAATGTGTTAACAAAGCGATATCTGCTGCATTAAATACTGTAACATGCTAATATAAATGAATTCCCAGACATCCAGTTATAATAAATTAAGATTTGATTTACTCATGTTTAGTAAAATATTTTAATTGATGCCACATAATATCAATGTAGGTCACAGTTGTTTCAATTTAAAGATTATACTAAAATACTTAAATCAAGAAGGACATATTTTATCATTATTTTTCCCCACGTATTTCAATAATTTGTAGATTTTAAAGTAACTTTTATATCATCTATAGATCTGTACCTGAATTGCTCAAATGTATTATGTATTCCAGGATATTCATTTTGTAATTGATACTGCTGAGTGCATACTGAAATCACTTCATGATAGCAACATTCTCACACGGGTGAGGGTGTCGTGGTCCCTCAGTAACCTCAGTGAAGCCCTGCTAATGAATGTGTAAGTTGTGCATCTTTTCATAAGTTAATTGATTATGACATGCCAAAGTATATATATACATATAATTAATAAGATGAGGAAAGAGATTGAAAATTGGTGAAACCTGAATTGTACAGTTGGCAGGCACCATGTCGAGTGTGACTCTCAGTCAACAGCTGGCCATCACTCGGAGTGTTTTTCCTAATCTTATGATGAAGAGAGCAGTGCCTCTAAAAATTTAAACCCTGCGCTCAACATGGTGGCTGCCAAATGTACACTTCAGGTAAGCCATCAATTTTCTATCTCTTCCCTGTCATTATCAATTGTTTTAATTAGACTGACAATGTCATTTTCTGACTTGTTATTATTATTAAACTACCATATGTATATATCTCACCAGACTGACGATATTTGCCTAAACAGTTAGAGGCACTCCGCGGCTACAGCGGAGATTCTACGATGATCGGAGTTAGAGTCTCAGTGGTGCCGAATATTTTCGGTCTTTCTTTTCTTCTTCCATTCCCCGCTACACTTAACATATGTCCTTCTTTGAGCATAATTCTATGCAAAGCATATGACTTAAAAGCAAATTTCCTTCCTTTCTCCCTCATTTCTATCCTTACTCACTTATAAGTATTGTTGTAATAAAAATAATTGTCATTTTCTCATTAATTAACAATCCATTCTTATCAAAAAATTTATTTTTCAACTTATTTACAAACTTTTACAGAAGTGATAATGAAGTTGAGAAGATACCAAATACTCTGTTTGCTCAACTTTTAGAATCTAGTATCAAAGCATCAGCTGATTCTGAAAAGGTGAGTGATAATTATCAGCATGCCAATTAATTGAAACTGAAAATTACAAACATAAAAGTGAAATATTCAATATTAAAGTCAATGTGGAACCAAACATGGCATTTATAAATAATTTAACTGTGCCAATATATCAAAACCTATTTACATCCTATATTAGAAAATCAAATGTTTCATTCCAGTTTTGGGACATCAGGTGTGATTGTATATATTAAGGTAACAGTTTTCATATTGAGGAATTGTAATAATATAATTTATCTTCTATTATACTATGCTTTTCCAATAAAAAATAAAATTTCTAAATCTGTTGGCCTTATGTGTATAATATAACCTATAGAACAGGAAAGTGCCCAAACCCAGACCACTGTTATGTTTTTCATTTTAAAGGAATAGAAAATATTAAACAATTATGTTTCAAAAGCATGTAATATTTACTTTATAATATTAAGCATCATTTCCCATTTAGTTTTAGAAAATGTAATTAAAGATTGTGTAAGAAAATAAAATTTCAAAAAGCATACACACTCTCAATTTGAAAAATAGTTGCTCAAATCTGACCATTTATAAACATAATAAAAATGACCATAAAAAATTTTTAAATTGCATTAAATCATTGTAAACACAACCAAGTGTCCGATGCAAGTATATTATAACAATTATATAAAAATACAATTAGATTTTAGCTTTTTGAAAAAGGTAAGGAATTTATTTAAAATACATTATTATTACTATTACTTACCTGCTATTGGATGTTTGCATTGTATCAGTTATATACAATGTAAGCACAATAAATTACTAATGCAAGTTACGTTAATAAACAATTTTGTACTGTCTTTTATGAAATTTTGATCTGAAAGTGAAAGAATTCACTTCACTACTCTATTTTAATGCCTTATTTAAAAAATAATTTAGCACTTTCACTGATTTTAAGATATAAATGCTCACTTTAATTTCCTTAGCCTACCCATAAAGTGATCAGCGCTACCCAGAAAAGTCATCAGCATTTCTGCAGGCAAGGAATTCCAATGGCATATTGATCTATTTACAAATGAAAATTTTCCTATAGTAATTTGTAAAGATATAAGTCAGTGCCGTGAGATGATTTTTATTGATTTCCAGGCTGGTTCACCTGTATAAACTTTATATATTGTGCAAAGCCTCACATGTTTCTTCTTATTAATAAGAACTTCAAAATGACCATGAGGATTGTTTGCCCAAAACATTTTTTCAGCTCATTTTTTTTTATTATCCAATGCTGCGTTCATTTTGATATGGATCCCCTCATGTTACCCCATGCTCTAATTTTGGCCTGACCATCATTTTGTAAGCAGAAATTTTGGTTTTCCACAAGACCCTGTTAACAAAGTGTAGAGCCCTCCACCCTTTACCAAATTAAATCATTTAGCTACAAAAATATGGGCAAAAATACAGGCCAACATAACGCACACATGACTCAAAGTTTCCCTTTCAAGTCCCCAAAACTTCCTGTCACAAAAAGACACCTTTGGATGGGTAAGCTTCAGTTCAGATGTTTATTAACCTTACACCTTAACATTTAAATGTAGCTCAATGTAAAAAAAACAGAGCCAGGAGGCCAGTTATCCACATTAGGGGGAGTGTTTTAGTTTAGTGCCCTTTCCTCTTCTCATTCTGGTGCTCTGCTATAATGTGTGTTAAGGCACATACATGCAGAATTTCATAATAAATCTTATTATTTATTGCAAAAAATAAATTACGTTAATTACAGTTCCATAATATGAAGTTTTTTATCATCATATATTTGTACATGTAATGTATTCCCAAAACAAGAATGAAATGTTTTGATTTTGAAATATAGGATTTAATTATTTTATGAACTGTTAATTGTTTCTGACATATTGGCCATTTTGATTATTTATTCAACTAATTTCCGATCAATTTAACTATGAATCATAATTGATTTTATTCTTTTTGGTGACCCAAAAGCGCTATAGAAAATTATTGGCTATTTTTCCTTTTCTCATACTTTATTACTTTCTGGTGAACCTTTTTTTAGTGATAAATGATATTGTATGAGGGTCAATTTTATCCATTACTCCCTTAATTTTTTATTGAGACTTTCATATATGCGGTGAAAGGAAGAAAAATACTGCATTATAATACTTTGCCTGTCAAATATTCATATGTTATAACAAAATCATGTTATTAGTACGTAGAATTGCTTTTATATGATAGGAGGAAGTTGTCACAAATTAAATTAGTGAATTTTCTACCTTGTATAAACTATATTGAATGCAAAAGGAAACTTCAAGAACTCTTTCTCTTTCCCACCCTAATAGCCATACTACTTTATTTTTTGTCTGATATTCACAGATTGAAATAACCTTTTCTAGAGAAACTTGAAATTTACTAATCATTTTACAGGTACGTTTGAATAGTGTGAGGGCGCTTGGTAACTTCTTGCGAATTTTGGATAGTGACAGACTTTCGCACGATAGTATTAAGACCGATGTGCCACAGGCCTTCAACACATTGGTAAAAAATGCATCTACTGGAAACTTAACAAAGGTATGTTTCTGGCAGAGTCCATATACATTGAGGCAACTCAGATGTTGAATTTGACATATGTTAAAATTCAGAACAGCCCTTTTTGTCCAAAACAATTCCAAGCCTAAGATGCAGACTGCCAAAGACGACACTTTGGGCACTTTTACTCAAATGCTAAATCTAAGACTAAAAAAGTAATATTTTTTATTTGACTGCATGAATTGACATGGACCCAACTACTTTTTTTCCATAGTTTTTGAGGAAATAAATATATTTATATAAGAATGTATTTTGTTAACAGGTGCGGTGGAATGCTTGTTATGCACTTGGAAATGCTATGAAGAATCCTATTCTGTACTTGGACAACAGGAACTGGCAGGTGTGTTAATTAACCCCTGTTGGTGAATATTGTGCTTAAGATGATAACTAATTTTCCTTGCAGGCAACAGTATTTTCAACTCTGAACGAACTGGTTCAAAATTATCGCAATTTCAAGGTGAGGATAAGTGCCGCATCTGCTCTGTCGGCTCCCAGCACAAGACAACAATACGGTAATCATTTCCTAGGTCTGTGGACTGTATTAATGAATGCATTGGACAATTCGCAGAACATGGTGGATTTTGCAGAGTACCAACATAGAGATAATCTTGTGGATCAGGTAATTTTTTAACTATTAAATAAGAAGAATTTTAATCTTTTCAACAATATGATTAATGCTTTTATGTATCTTATTATTGTGTGTGAGTAAATATGTCTCAAAGAATTATATGTATCGTGTTACTATCACATACTACCAAAATAATATTGTGAGGAATTTAAAATCACTTTGTCTATTTAAATAACATATTTAACTACACTTATTATCAATTGTCTAAAAATTTAAGCACTAACCATACTCTTTCATCAAGCACGTTGAAATATATGGTAAGAATTTTTTTTTTCGATAATGTTACCAAAATGGGAACAGGCTGAATTGCATTTTCTACTACTTGGCACATTTAAAATATAATTTGATTGTATATTAATGTTGTTACATTTAAACTTTTTCAATATATCTGTATGAATTTCATCTTTATTTAATTGTGTTCTAATTTTCTGTAAATATTTTACTTCTCTCTCTTCATAATATTCAAACTGAATTTCTGTTTACCAATTGATTATGAATTCCTCTCAGCATAAAACAGTTTGTGACCTTTATTATATGACTTCTATCAATATAAATCACTCAACTTAATGATTTACATAAAGCCAGAAGGAAAACTTGAGCATAAAGTGTACAGGATTCCTACCCATACAGACTTCTATTTAAATTCTCACAGTTTTCATGATCCAGCCCAAAAACGTAGTGCTCACTACCTTATTGCACAGAGCACGGGTAATTTCCGACCTGGAAAACCTCTCAACAGAGCTGACCCACCTGAAGGAAACCTTCCTGTAGAACGGCTACATGAGTCAGCAAATTTCCAGGGCTAATAAACCAGGTAGAATCAAAAAAAGCGCAGAGCCTGCTGCCCCCACCACGGCATTCCTGCCATATGCAGGACAAGCAACTTTAAAAGTAGGAAGCATAATATCAAGACCGCTTTTAAGTCACAAACGAAACTGAGGAATATGCTCATGTCTGTAAAGGACGGAATTGGCTTAAAAACTGGCAGAGTATACCAGACACCCTGCCATCGTGGACTTAAATATATCGACCAAACCATCTGTACCATAGACCAAGGATGTTCCGAGCATGAGAGGTGCATTCAGTTGAAGCAGTTTACCAAGTCCACTATGGCCAAGCACGCTCTATTGACCGGACACAAAATTCTTGGATGGTGGAATTCCATAATAACCAAGCAATTGAGATCAGGACTACTGACAGTATGCTGAACCGTGGTGGGTTTCAGCTGAGCATAGCTTGGGATACTCTGTTTAAAGCCATCAAATGCCAACATAACCGGACCTGATGACAAACATGATTTAGGACAAATGGGGAAGCGGACCAATGAGGACCAAGCACAGCTCCCAGGAGAGGGGAGCGCACGACCATGTATAAGCACGGGTGTCACGGTCTCGGCACCGTAGTCGACCTGATGATTATGGCGTAGCTTGTCGTCGAAACGTTGTGGAAACAAACTTTTACCCAGGTTGTAACCCGAGAATTGTATTTGAATATAAATCACATTTACAATTTTATTTTTATACAATCAATACATTGCGTATTGACAAGAGACTAAAATTATTCTCAGGTTTCAAACTGGGTCAAAGTTTGCTTACACAACATTTCAACAGCAAACTCCACCATCAACTTGATGACGATGGCAGATCTTGCTGTAGAAACATTGTGTGGGCAAACTTTGACTCAGATTGAAACCTGAGTATACATTTGAAACAAATTCACTGAGAAAGCCTTCAATCTCTAAGAGTAATAATATTTTTACATTTTTCGTGTGTATTTACATATTCATTAATTATACATAAAAGCACTTAAAATATGGATGAATGTATTTGACAAAAATATTTACAAAATTCTCTCTTGTTACAGATTTGCTTGACTTTGATTCACATGGCTTCTCTGGTGAGTGAACCAGACCTTGTCCTCTTGCAGGATGTACTGGTGTTTCATGCAGACACCCTCCAGCAGCATCTGCTACGTTTCCAGCAACGTGTAGTTCCTGAGAAGATAACCACCCTTGTTGAAGCATCTGCTCACATCTCGTCTCTCTCCCAGGCGTCTTCACTCACAGCGGATCAGTATAGATCTGCTTCACTTCTAACCAGAATATTTGTGCTGGACAGTGACATTTCTCTTTTTTGAATATATGACCATTTTAACACTATTATTATTTTCATATAAACAGTTTTAGACTTGTGACAGACTAATCACTTTTATTGACTAACATACCAGTACTCTTGATACATATCTTGACAAATAGAAAACATTATGAAGACTAACCTTCCTTGTTATTGACATTTTCTGACAAATTTTGTTCAAGTCGGTCACAACATTAAGAAAATATTCACCTTATAACCTTAAGTTCAATTACAGTAGACTCTTTGTTGACTATCTGATCAAAAAGTAAAGAATATAGTTTGGGCAAAGTGTCTGCAATGTCCTATGTGTCACATGCATATCACAACCTGCTCTTTGCGTTTGTCAGTTTTGTATCGCACATTGACGTACTGTATAGTACGTGAGAAACATAAAGTACTAGGCTACAGTAACAGATCAGAATATGAGGAATCGTTAAAAATGAGGTGGAAGTTGTGTATTTATAGAACTCCAGTCCATCCACCCTTTGTTATCTAACCTGGCACAATAAGCCAAATATTTCAGAGTTTACTGTATCTATATATTTCTATGCTGTAATTAAATTACAATACTCGCGAATGAAATGTACAGTCCACTAACTTGCAATTTTGAAATTTCTCAGGGAAACAAAAACATGGGATTAATATTAAGTTAATCTTCATCAGGAACCATACTAAAAAAACTGTTGCTAACTGCACACTGATATGACTAACTATAAAGTAAAAGAAAGAACATTTATTTTGTTGTTACACATTTATAATTTAAATTATTCAGAAATAATAATTTATCTAAAAATACTAATTTGCTCTATTTTTTATTTGGATTGCTCTATAATTTAATCACCATAGTAGTGGCTAACCTACAGTGTTTACTGCTCATGAAGTTTCAACATTTTACAGAGAAGCTAAAGTTTTCTATTGTTCATTAAACATTACTCATTTATCAAAGATTTTCCTGGTGTATTTTTAAGATCAACAGTTCTTGGGTTTCCACCCTGGTCAAATGTATCTTAAGCCACAACGTTTAGATGGTGTACTTTGCCAAATGAAGGATAAAAAGGTTGAACTGAATGAAAGAGGACGACCAAGTTTCTCAGCAAAGTTCCGTAAAAAAACTCAATTTAAAGTAAAACTTGGCAAAGATGTTGCTAAGAAAGATAGGAAAGAATTTCAATTTAGTTTTTCATTTCGAATTCTTTTCAAGGAATGATTTTTGTACTAGGGGTAATGTGCCTAATATTGAACACTTTTTAAAAATTTGATATATATTTTCAAGTTAACCAATTAGTTTCACATGATTTTAGACGATTTATTAGAGATCTTTCATATCTAAAATATAACCATGGTGAGACCATGGAAAGCCTATTTAAAATTCAAAGTTTAGAGTAACTGAACTACAATATACTCTGAGGTATTGGACAATTGTTATGGTATAGATCACTATGGATATCTCACATTTTTGAATAGGGTACACCAAACAAGAAAAAAAAGAAAAAACTATTCCCAAGGAGAGTATTGGAATGAAGATAACGAAAATGAAACATGAAGCTATTATAGGAGTCATTCTCGAAAGATTTTGACCAAGCATTGACAGATAATTTTGTAGAACCTATAATCGTATATACTTTGTGTTAATTAATCTATTGCTGTACTGGCCTAAAACCCTAGAAAACCAGCATTATGTAGGTTCGGCAATGGGTACTATTCTAGCGCCCTTCCAAATGATGGGAGATGAGTTTGTTGTGGGGTAGCAGCATTCCCTTCTCTGTGTCGTCACAAGTTTTAGGTGGCAGTTGGTCAACTGATCCAATGGGATCAGCGGACAACTCTTGCCTTATGCCCAAAGTTTTTGACCCCAGTGCATAAACCTCCCAAAATAGGTGAAGGTGTCTCGGCATGTGAGAGCTATTAAAAAGAAAAGAGTAGGAGGCATTCCCGACATAGTCAGGTGAGCCCCGCAGTCTCTCTGGAGAGAGATGACAATAAAATATTATTAGTGTTGACTGAAAGTTCAAACAACTGCAAGTGTCCTTTCTGCAACCAGCTTATTTCAGATTCCAACAATTATTTCTAAAGTATATTCACAGCAAATTATGGATAAAGCTCATTTCATAACTCCCCCCCTTGAAAAAAAAATCAAATTTCCTCCCTGCGGAGAATGGGACCCACGTTGGGAAACACCGACTATAGCGTTTAGATAATTTAGAAAAAAAGACAGTAAATGAATCGACCAAATAAAATTTTCGTCCAATTACTTCCTTCGCTCTAGCTGCTTTTGTATATTGTCTGTAAATATTCTACTTAGATTTCTCACTGCTCTGTAATAGTGAAAGGCAATGCGACATAATTTCGAAAAGTTCATTAGCCCAGTTGGTACGAAATGCGACAAAAGATTCTAATCAACAACGTCCAAAGTGGATGGTCGAAACGTCTACATGTTAAAATATTTCAAAATTTTGTTTGTAAGTGTGTTAAACGGGTCGATAATTCTTCATATGTTTATATTATCCACAGACGTTTATTTTTCCTGCAATCCTCTAATCAAAAGGCATTTACTTATGTATTACACACTATCATTTATTATTTATTCTGAGTAAATCTTGTACATGACAATTCCGCGTATTTAATGTTTAATACTATAGATTATAACTCTTAATTTAACGTCAACGTTTCGGTAATACTATCACACAAAATACAACGGTAAATATTTCTTTAACAATTATACAATCGAAATTTTCAGTCTATCGAATACAAATATCGATTCTTTTTAATCGAAAAATATTTAATGGAATACAAGTTTGTCATGTATGACAAGTTATTATCTTGTAATTATAAGCAAGTTGATTGTTAAGTAGTATTTTTAAACTTTCGTGATTCAATGATGATCAATTGATATTATAGTTACTACATTATGGCGAGTGCAGTGCATAAATTCCGGGACTGTTTCAAAATTCCGAATAAGACTGTTTTACATTGGTATCCAGGACACATGAATAAAGGAATTCAGCAAATGCAACAAAAGCTAAAACTAGTGGATTGCATCATCGAGGTACATGACGCTAGGATACCAATTTCTGGAAGAAATCCAAACTTTAAACGTACTGTCAGTGGACTGAAGCCTCATGTTTTAGTTCTGAACAAGGTAGACTTAGCAGACACCAAATACAAAGAAAAAGTAGAAAAAAAGCTGAAGCAAGAAGGCATTTCTAAAGTTATTTATACAAACTGTAAGAATCATTTGTGTAATGGGGTAAAGCAGATTGTTCCCACCGTGACTGATCTAATTCTCAATTCTGACAGGCATAACCGCAGCGAGGAACGTGACTTTTGCTTGATGGTCATAGGTGTACCAAATGTAGGAAAGTCCTCGCTCATCAACGCTCTCCGAAATAGACACCTCCACAAAAAGGGGGCTTCGCAAGTAGCTCCAGTTGCCGGTGTTACGAGAAGTGTTCTCAATCGTATAAAAATAAAAGAAAATCCTGCAATCTTTCTTTTAGATACTCCAGGAATCCTAACTCCAAACGTTGTTGACGTCGAGTCTGCTCTGAGGCTCTCTGTATGTGCCAGTCTTCAGGATCACATTGTCGGAGAAGTGATCATTGCTGATTATCTTCTGTATTGGATGAACAAGAATGAACATTTTAATTATGTTAATTACCTGCAGTTAGAAGAACCATCTGACTCGATACTTTTTGTGCTCACAAAGCTAGCAACGAAACTCGGAACAACAATTCGAACTAAGGGATTTGATGGACAGTTTGTTGTTAAACCTGACGTTGTAGTTGCAGCTCAACATTTGATTAAGTATTTTAGATCTGGTGCTTTAGGAACTTTTCTTCTTGATGTTGATCAGCTGTAATTAAACTGTATAATATTAAGTGAATAGATTATCAATTTTGTTGGCTTGAGTTTGTATATAAAATAAGAAATAAGCTGAAATTGTAAATTGAAATTAAGAATTTTGTATTTATTAATTTTGAATACTTATAATTTAATATCACTTCATTTCAGCCACACAACTAAACAAAAATGAATAAATGCACATTTTCATCTATATTGAATATATCTCTGAAGGGAGGGGGGGTGTTGTCACTGCTCTTATTAAACTCGCCTTTTTCCTAAATCTGCAATTATACTACTCGAACACTTTCTAACAATACAATATAAATTAACAGAAGTCAATATTTTGGTAGTTTTAACCTTCACCTTCAAGAGAGATGTGGTACACTTCTCTTGGTTGTGGACTTGAAAAGATGAAAACCATTAAGTGAACCACAAAGAGAAGAATACCATCAGTCTCTTGGAAGAAGTGGATAACATCTGTGAAGATTTGAATTGTGTGTACAATAGGGTTAATCTTTAACACAAACATAAGGTCTCTATTTCATTCCCACATTAATTATTGTTATAACATAGTTTTCTGACTTTAAATTTACAATAAAAAAATAAAATGGCCAATAAGTCAGCATATATCAAATACAACATTTTGTCTCTTTTTTGAGACTTTTTCAGGCATAAATTTTAGCAATTCGTGACATTTACTTCTCAACTACTCCATTAATTATTGTTAGCTCTTTCCTGTTCTTACCAATTATCTCAATTACTTTGGCAATGTCATTTTATCGTGTGTGATATGACATTGTCAAATGAAAGAGAGATATAAAGGGGAAGACTATGTATTGTTTGGCGGTCCAAGGTGGGATTGGCTATTTGTACAGTGGAAAGGTCATCAAACCTTCTGACTAGCAGAAAATTATAATATTCTGAAATATATAATTTTTTACTTTGCATTAAATTAATTTTTTTTGCAACTAACTGTCTAGTAATTAAAATAGAAAACAGTACTAACTGATTACATTAATAATTATTTTATAGAACTTTATTTTTGCTTTGAACAACTCTTGCATACAGTAATCTGAAATTACAATTTACCTGTAAAATTAATCGTATTTTTAACTATAATTTCATGATATTTGCTAGTACAGTGCAATTATTTACGTTTGTCACCTTTGAACAAACATAAATATACTCTGAAGCTCGACTTTATAACATAAATTACTATGAAGAATAAATTTAGGATCAAAATTAACTTTGAATATTACAATGGTAAAGTAACCCAGTTTAATCCTAAATAATGTATTTTTCGTTAAAATTCTGCTGGAACAAGCTGTATAAGCTATACAGTTGAAATTATAAGGTATCTAAAATTGCAGTCCCCTCTGATGTATTTTGAAACCTCTCATATTTCTTCAAATAGTATTTACATTAAAAAACAACACATTCTACACAGTACAAATACAATCTTATTTAACATTCTAAACTCTTCCCCACCTACTCTTTCAGTCCTAGAGCAAGCATTATATGTGGTGAAAGTAACAATGATGTATCTTTCTCAGAATAATTGAAATGTCTTTAAATTCTGATGACCTGACAAAAATTTGGTATGTTTCCTGTTAATTAACTCTCTCTTCCTTGTCTATTAATTATATATGTACTGTATAGTCCAGAAAGTTGATCTCTGTATGAAATGTTCCACATCTAAATTCGTGGAGCAATTTTGACCAAATTTTGTACCTCAGTTCTTTGTGACCAGATTTGAATACCTGTTGGGGAAGTCACAACAACCATCTTCAAGGGTAGGGGTGGAGGAAATGGAAAATTTTAAATATTAAAAAAAAAACAAATACTACGTATTTACTTTGAATATATACTTTTCAGGTCAGTTCCTTTGATAGTGCCCGTTTTGTATAATTTTAACCCCGCTATGCACAGGATTTCCGAATTCATAGGCATTGCGGTGTGAGGATATATTGAAAGGAATTTAAATAAATGTGAGTCAAAGATTTTGATTCTGAATTTTAACATATGATAAAAGATTTATGCTGGAACTCCAACTCCAAACATTTCTTGAAGTGAGCTGAAGTAAATTCAGCCCATTGTCACCATGTTCTGCAAACCACTTCTTCAGCTGGAGAATTGTAGCACTTGAACTCTTAGACATTTATACTACATAATATTCTGAGCAACTGTCAGCGATAATGATCTTGTAGAAATTTGTGGCTACTCTGTCAAGGTAACTGCATTTCGCTTAGGAAAAAGTTTAACATTGCTTCTCTGTGTCTGCTGGCAGACTGAACATCATTGGGCATATTCAGTTATATACCCTTGTTGTTCCTAACCAATAAACTGCTTCTTGTGACCCATTAGAATGCACTAGATAATGACCTCAGAGACTTCTTAGTATAATTGGCCTATCATACTTGAATATTCCATCATAATTCAACTTGTATCAGAACATCCAATATACTTTAAAATAACTTTTCATAGCTGGTCATCCTTGCAAAATCATTTTCTTCAAAGTCTAACATTCAGGATTACTAGCAGTCTCAGCCTCAAATTGTTGAAAGCAATGTGTGATATTGGCAACACTACAAAAATCTGTAATTCCTCATAAGCTCCTGTAATCAGTTGACTATCATGACTCGGGTCTACATCAGTCTTATAAATTATATTTGGCAAGTTATGGGAGGATGGCAGAAAATATAGGTTGCAATCATGGAGGTAATTTATCCATACACTTTTTAGCAATAGTCTTTAGTAGATTGTGGTCAGTCTCCATTGGCAGTTCGTCCTGTAGATGTATTCATGGAACTTCTTACAACCAAACCGAATAGTATAAGCCTCCTCTATTTAAAAATAATTTTTGTGGTCGCATATCTTACAGGTTTCCCCACAGCATAAGAGCTTGTGTCAACTGAGAGAATGTCTTTGTTAACATCATAATAAGCTAATACAGAATTGGAATTCAGTGCAGCCTTTATCACCGCCATTTCCTATTCATTGATCCACTCTCACACAACCTTGTCTGCAAAGATGTTCAGCTAATTTAGTCAGGCATCTAAGGAGCTCATTTTTAATGGATGGTGATTTTAATTGTCAAATTCAATCCTCTTCAGAGCCGGCTTATTTCCATCTTCATATAATGTGTGTCATGGAAAACATATCTACATAGTTTCAAAAATGCTTAAACGAAGGCCATTTTCATAGATTTTTTGTCTCATAGTTCCATCAACCATTTGTTTCAATTCTGTTATAGTCTCGGCAAACAAAATTACATCATCAATTGCATGTTCTTCAGCATACCATGTGTTGAAAGACCAGGTGCAGAGCCTATCCAGAATGGAAGTATCTTGGATCGGTATCGACCCCAAGGGGAATTAACTACCACATATTAAAAAGTGAAGGCTTTCCCAGTGAAGAGAATAAAGAAATTTTTCTCAGGTTTCCAACCGGGTAATCTCTGCAAACGGCGACATTTCAACAGATAGCAACTCCATCATCTTCAAGGCTGAAGATGCCTGGAAGATGATGGAGTTGCTATCTGTACAAACGTCATCATGTGCAGAGATTACCCAGTTAGAAACCTGAGAAATGTTTCTTTAACTAAGCTACTGCAATTTGTAACATGCACCTGTCAAAATCCTTTAGCTAGATACAATTTTGCAAACTACTTTGCACCTTTCATCTTGTCTGCAATGGACAACATTGTATCTTCACATGTTTATTAATATCTGATGGATCGATGCAAGGTCTGAACTGACCGAAGGGTCCGCGGCTGGAGTCAGCTCTATGATTGGTTCAATCATGTCCATTCTAACCATCTTGTTGAGTTCATTATTGACTTGATCTCTGCTAGAATGTGATATACTTTGAGATGTGTACATATGGAAGTCTGTGGTTTCATCTATATCAAAGCCCAGACCCTTAAATTTCATCTTGTATTTTGTCTGTTGCTGTTTGTATTGATTCTATCTGATGTATCAGATCCAACTTCAACATGTCTTCTTTCCCACAACTGTTTGATCATCATAGTCAACAATTACAATAGTAATAGTTGATTTTTTGTTATTTTTCATGGTATCTTCACTTGGCCAGCAACAATCAAGTGCCATTTGAATATGTGACAAGATGCTTAATTTTTTAACCTCGCAATGACAAACCCTGTGGCGGCTGGTGCAAATGTGGTCATGACCTACAGCACATTAATTGATTTAGGGACAGTTATTTGTTTTGTAAGTTTAAGAACTATATAATATAGTATTTTATGAGTGTGAATTTATGGTTCCGTTTCTGTCTTTAAACTGCCTGCCTGTGTGATCTTTCCTGTCAAAGCAGTGCTAACCTGCATTGTAGCTCAAGATTACTGGCTGAAACGTGCATGCACAGTATAGTGTTTCACCCCACTCGTCCACAAACTAAGAACAAAAAGCCAGGCAGAGCATGCATGCTAACACAGAAACTGCCTCATCAGGCTACAAATGTTTTTGAAAAATTAATAAAAAGATTACTATTTATGAACTTGTGGTTTATTTGAATAAATCAAAGGTTATTGCAGGGCGGCATTTGAAGACTTTCATATAGCTGAGAAAATTACCGATTGATCCTGCATACAATATTGCCATATGTGGCTTCTCCCTAACATTAGCTTGCTTTATTCAAAATATGTATGAAGTAAAAATATTTTTGTGTTACTAATTTGTGATACTTTTATTTTATATTTTACCTAATTTGTCCCTATTACATGTTATGTAGACTAAATAAGAAATGTGGCTAAAGGGGAATATGATCCCCCAAAAATGTTACATAGTGGAGTATTATCAACTCTGTAGATGTTGTAATATTATTAATATATTAAGTAATTTTCCTTTTAAAAAAATTGCTCTTTGGGGTGGAGTAGCACATAATTTAAAATACTCACATCCCACCACTGCCACAAACCAATTCCACCATTATTAATACCAGCAAAAAAGGTCATATTCAGCAACCGTATCCAATTTTGCTGAAATCTTTTTATGTTCATTTATTACTTAATTAGTCTCATTCCGCCTTACTCACTAGATATTGGTCCTGCCTTCAACTAAGAGTTTTAGTTGGATTCCCCCATTAACACTTACGTGAATTGCTTTAAAATTCTGCATCTGTTTCGTGGCTGCCTCTGAAGCCATAGCAATAGCGTCAGCAAGATGATACCCAAAACCATCTTGTCACGAAGCAAACTGTCATGTAAAACAACAAAATAGCAATCCTTGGCCGCTGTGCGAAAAATTCATGAAATGACTGGCCTTCGTTCTGCTTCAGCGTAAAATTTGATAGGGCACTGAAAAATGTTCGTCGAATTTTAAAAAGTGTAGCATTCTGCTGTTCTTCCGTGTAATTGAACGTAGTAAATATTTTGGCCATCTCAGTGCCCATACAAGCCAACAAGTTTGTATCTCAGACTTCAGGAGATTTAACTGCAACTTCGTACCAGTGTATACTGTTGCTTCCAAAGATTAAAGCTTTCACATTTTCGGCATATTTTCAGGAATCACAACTAAAGTCTATTTCAGTTTCAGGTATAATTTCACTACATTTTTCACAATCACTCGAACTTGTGACACCGTGTAACGTAACTCATAAACATGGGTTTTAAGTTTTACCACGTTAAAAACAATACTGTGAATTACCGACTACACAGTAGTGCCAATTACAAAAAACAGACTACGTTACAGGTAAGAAATACAACGCGTCGTGCAATTTCGACCAAATTATGGTCACATGCTTCTTATGATCTGAAAACAAACACTGTCGTGGTAAGACAAGATTATCACACGTAGCAGCGTCCAAAAATGGTCGATATTTGACTGGAATAAATTATTGGAGTCAGTGAGTCAATGCTCCTCCCTATGTTGTATACTTTCAACTCCTTTCGGAATATGAGAGCTGGCTAAGAAGGGAACTTTGTTTGAAATATCCCTAAAACATGGATATTAGTGTCTATAACGGATACAGTACTCGCTTATTTCAATATAGGTGAGCCGTGGGGGTGGAAGAGGCTTAAAGTCAATATGGACCAAGTCAACAGAGAAGAGGTTTGAAAAGGAATGATTTTAAAGTATCAGTGATCGATAAGCAGAGTTGTATGTAAGGATGGAGAGTTAAGGTGGGTTTACACGGGCAGTGATATTCGTCGAAGTTGGGTTGGCTGTGCACTGCCTACCGTTTACATCGTGGGCAGATAATTGCCCACTTCTTCACTGACAAGTGTGTGGAAACGCTGCCCATATAACATCAAGGCCACATTTTACTTTAGCGGAGGTTATGGTTAAAACAATAAATAATATTTTAATAAAAGTACCGATAAATATTTAGCCATATAAAGTTATGAAGAGCAACATCTTTGAGCATGGTAGGGACACAATGTTTCTTATGGAGCCGCCATCTTGGCTCCTAGCTCATGTTGTCTGCTATTGTAGTCTCACATGGGCGGACTAAAATCACATAGATAGTTATAAGCATGAATATTAGGAAATCATCTCTAAAAAACTGTTGGTATGCTCAAAATAGGATGGGTGGATAGTTTAAGTATCAAGGAAGTTCTCAGCAGAACAGTGGAAGAGAGAACAATTTGGAGGACTTTGATGAAGAGAAGGGATATATTAATAGGCCACATTTTGAGACATGAGGGTTATGTAAAATTAGCATTAGGGGGAAGTTACCACTACAACAACAAAACAACTTTGCTCTTTTCTTATATAATATAGGTTTATTCTGTAGTATAGATTATAAGAACTTATGACACTATTTTAGAAAGTTTTACTACCTTCAGAATGTTGATCCAAAATTTATGAAATATATATGGCAATATGATTGGAGTTTAATAACAATAAATTTTGTACCTAAAAATGCCATACTCAACCATGTTAATTCAATCAAAGAGAATGAAGTACTTCAAGAATAACTAAGTACTATTACTTTTAAAGTAACATTTATTTACAAAATAAATAACAATCAGTTAAACAAATTTCTTTATTCTACAACTAAAACAAACGAACATCAACAGATATTGTCACAAAATAAGTTTTACTTTCAAATATTTTTAGTTACATAATTTTTAGACATGTCTAGTGAATGCATATGTACTCTAATGCCAAGGTACACAGAAATAATAATGTCAGCAATATAGTGGGAGAATTTGAAGCACACTGTTCAGAACTACACATTTCACATAGTCAATGCCATTTTCAGCCTTTAACAGTGTATTACTGTATGGGATTCTATAAGAGGTCGTGCAATTATAACGCCGATCAATGTATGTACACTCCTTTATTCCCAACTACAAACTCTCGCCTCGTGTCGGTCCTGCAGGAAGCTGGTGGCGCGTGCGATGAAAGACCCATCGGGAGGGTTGGGTGTGTCGACAGCGTCTGGCGCGAGGAACTCTCCTGGGAGCCGGAGCGGTTCCCCGTACACGAGTTCGGCTGCCGAGGCGTGAATGTCATCCTTATGGACGCTGAGGATGCCGAGTAAAACGATCGGCAGCGCGTCGAACCAGCTGGCGTCGGGATGGCACATCAGAGCTGCCTGTGCAACCGCTCCACCATGCCGTTGCTCTGCGGGTGGAAAGCTGTGGTGCGGTGCCTCTGGGTCCCCGTATACACTCCGAGAGCCCGGAAGAGGCTCGACTCGAATTGTCGTCCCTGGTCGGTGGTCACGATCTCGGGGCAGCCGAAACGGGCGACCCATCCTCTAAAGAATGTGTTGGCCACCGAGTCCGCAGTGATGTCCGTCATTGGAAACTCTTCTGGCCACCTCGTAAACCGATCTACGGCCGTGAGGCAGTAGCGATGTCCCTCCGCTAGAGGCAGTGGTCCGACGATGTCGAGGTGGACGTGCCGACGGTACTGCGAATTCCGCTACTGGGGTGGTGGCATGACGATTTACTTTCGCTCTCTGGCAGGCCAGGCAGGTTCGCGCGAACTCCCTGCTGTCGCGCTGGACTCCGGGCCATACGTAACGCTCCGACACCAGTCTCGCCGATGCACGCGTCCCAGGGTGGCACAGATTGTGAACCGCGTCAAACACCCAACGTCGAAGGCTTTGCGGCACGAAGGGGCGAGTGCGGCGATAGGCGACGTCGCAGTAGATGGTTCTGTTGGACCCGGGGATGGGGAAACGCCGTAGCTCGAGCGACGTCTCGCCGCGTAAGATTACACGCAGCTCGTTGTCAATTTCCTGCGCGTTGGCGATGTCGGTGGGTGTCACTGTCGCTGTACTTATGGCGTCCACCCTAGATAGGGCGTCCGCGACTATATTCGCCGACCCGCTGACGTGCTGGATATCTGTCGAATACTGTGCGATGAAGGAGAGCTGGTTGGCCTGGACCGGCGGTAGATTCTCCTGTCGCTGCTGGAAAATGTAACAGAGTGGTTTGTGATCTGTATATATCGTCACATGCTGCGCCTCTAGGATGTGTTTGAAATGCCGCACGGCCAGGAAAACAGCTAACAGCTCTCGGTGATACGCCGGCCATCTTGTCTGTTGCACCATCAGCTTCTTTGAGAAAAACGCCAACGGCTGCCAGTTCCCGTTAACTTTCTGCTGCAACGATGCTCCAACCGCTGTTTGGGATGCGTCTGTGAACAACCCAAGTTCTGCCGACGGCTCGGGGTGAGATAAAAGCGCGGCGTCAGCGAGTGCCGCTTTGCACTCGCTGAATGCGCGTGACAACTCGTCCGTCCACCGAATGGGTTGTGCCCCGCAATGCGGCTTGTTTCCCGGCTGCATTTGGGAGGAACGGTCGGTAGAAATTAATGACCCCTAAGAAACGCCGAAGGCCCTTCGCGATGGCTGGTTGCGGGAAATCGCGTAGGGCAGCGATGCGGTCGGGCAGTGGCTGCACTCCCTGGGCCGTAATTAGATGCCCGAGGAACTGGACGGAGTCGGAACCCAGGACGCTCTTCTCCACGTTGATCACGATGCTGTGGTCGGCGAGGCGTTGGAAAACTGCTTGCAGGTGTTTGTGGTGTTCCTCTGGAGTCTGGCTGAAAACAAGGATGTCGTCAATATACGCGAAACAGAAATCCAGGCCCTGGAGTACCTCGTCGATAAACCGTTGAAAAGTTTGTCCCGCATTCCGTAAACCGAATGTCATGAATGGGAACTCAAACAGTCCAAACGGTGTAGTAATGGCACTCTTCGGGATATCGGGCGGGTGGATAGGGATCTGCGTGTAAGCCTTAACCAGGTCGAAGACACTGAATATTTGGCTGCCGCGCAGCTGGGCGGTGAAGTCTTGCATGTGGAGCACCGGGTATCGATCCGGTATTGTTCGGGCATTGAGTGCACGGAAATCACCACAGGGCCGCCATTCGTTTGGAGTCTTTTTGGGTACCATATGTAGCGTCGATGCCCATGGGCTCTCTGAACGGCGGGAAACACCACTGCGGACCATGGCGTCGAACTCGGATTTCGCGATTTTCAGCCGCTCTGGAGCTAGTCGTCTTGGCCGGCTGAAAACGGGTGGTCCCGGCGTCGTCCGTATGTGGTGTACGGTGGTGTGCCGTACTGTTGATGGTTGGCCGGCGGGTCTGGTGAGCGCCGGGTATTGTTGCAATAGCTCTCGGTACGGTGACGCTGGAGTGAGGACCTTCACGCTAGGTTGCAGAACACCGGCGTGTGTCCCGGGAAATGACTGGCCCGTCCGACCGTCTACAAGGAGTCCCCGTCTGCAATCGGGCAGCAGTCCGTAGTGTGCGAGGAAGTCGGCTCCGATGATCGGTATGGCTACGTCCGCAATAACGAAACGCCACACGAACTCCCGGCGGAAGGCAAGGTCGAGGCGGAACGTCGTGTATCCATACGTGTGTATGGTGGCGTTGTTGGCGGCGCTCAAGTTAAAGTCTGTGGCGGTGAGACGCCCGGCCAGCATTTTCCTTGGAAAACACGACAGATCCGAACCTGTGTCCACCAGAAACCCGGTGTTAGAAGTCCGATCGCGGATTACTAGGCGGCTACTCTTACGTTGGGACCCGGTAGCCGCTACTGCGAGTCGCCCCTGTCGTTTCCCGGCCTGTAGGCGCATGGTGGCTGGCAGCGGCGTGCTTCCTCCCGAAAACGACGGTGGTACCAGCACATACCTGAGACCGGCGTGCGATGCGGGCTGTCGGCGCGGGCGACCGGTGATTGGCGTCGGCCCCTGCGGCCGTCCTCTGGGCGTGGGGGCCAGGCCCCTTGCTGCATACGTGTGGGCTCGGCGTGCGGTCACAGGGAGGCGCTCGCTGGCACCGGTGGTTACATCTTCCTGCGTCGCACCGAGTATCGCTGGTCGCACACAGTGTTGGCGGCGCACTTGCTGGAACTGTTAGGGTCAGGCGGTCCGCTTTTTGCGCAAGTTCGTCCAGTGGTAAGGTGGATTGCCACTGCACGAATGCCTGCGTCATGGGTGGTAGATGCTGCGCCCACAGAAATTTCAGCAGGTCGTCGGGAACCGGCGTGGTACCTGTGCAAGCCCTCATGTGGCGCAGGCGTTGCGACGGCGTCATATCGGTCGAGTCATCGTCGCGAAAAAACCGTCGCCACTGCTGCTCCCGCGATGGTGTCAGGCGGCGTATAAGCTCCTCCTTGAGCTTGTGGTATCGACCCGACTCCGGAGGTTGCAAGAGTATGTCTTGCACTGTGGCTGCCCATCTATGTTCGAGATGGCCGGCCACGTGGGCGAACTTAGTGCGGTCCGAGGTAATACCGGCCACGTCGAATTGTAGTTCGACCTGTGCGAACCACAGGGCGACGTCGTCGGCCCAGAATGGAGGAATTCTGGGGGCCACTCTGCCAACCAGTGGTACCTGGTCACTGCCTACGGCGTGGTTGTCGTCAAGAGGACCGCGGTTTCCTTCCGTCCCGTGTCCCAGCTGCTCTCGTAGCCGTGAGTTCTCTTTCTCCATGGCGTCCATACGTGCGAGGAGCTCTTCCATCTTGCTGCGTGCTGTCGTCTGGGGTCACCAATATGGGATTCTATAAGAGGTCGTGCAATTATAACGCCGATCAATGTATGTACACTCCTTTATTCCCAACTACAAACTCTCGCCTCGTGTCGGTCCTGCAGGAAGCTGGTGGCGCGTGCGGCTGCGTGCGAGGCTGA
>CM067382.1:1569952-1622695 GCA_034510155.1 Eucriotettix oculatus
TATTGCTATTTGATTAATAACGCACAATAATATCTACAACGTTTTATTTAACTATTGCGCATCTTGTACAATGTTACACATATCTTTTTATCTGAGCTACTAAAAACTTAGACTCATTGTTGCGGTAAAGAACTGCCACACCGCGCGTCAGCCACTGAAGTTCTTTGCTCCGCTACTCTTTGCACTTCAATGCATGTCGCTACGTCAACATTTCTGAAAATGCAACTTCCAATTGAATCCAAGCATCAGCTGTGATGTAACATTATTTTCATAAAATAAGTTCAGTAAACAGGTATCTTGTACAGCCAGAATACTTTCAATTATCGCCAGATCATTTATCCTAACGAATTGTAACAACAATTCCTAAGGAAATCAATGGATTTTCGTGAAGAAATTTCACAAAAGGAAATGTGAATAATAGTATGAATTTCGTCTCTCCAAACAATGTATACCATGAACCCAACTAGATTGCAACCTTTTCATATGGTTCAAGTCAATCTTTGTCCTCTATTATGAAGGGTGGTTGGAAAGTCTCTATGAAGCAAAGAAGGAACGAAATGTGTATTGCGAATATGATTATCGATAAGGCCGTTAGTTATGGCAACGCTGGTGGTAATACCGAAAACAATACCCAACAGTAGTCGCTCAAAATGGTTGGTAATGATCTGGCTGAAATGAGTCAAAGAGTGAGCGTTTGGTTGAAACACCGGACAAACAATGGAATGTATCTTAAAAAAGTTCATGGTGTGTTTTGGCAAAATACCACGTCCACCGTTTTTGCAGTGGGAGAAAAAGACTCTTGATGCGCGACGCACTCTTGTTCTGCCGTGGAAGCATTAATTCAACGTTCCCCGGTTAAATCAGAACGCGAACATTCTGCCGAGTTGGGCATTTCGACGTCTACAATGCGAGACCACATTTAGAAAGATTTAACGTTTTCGTCAAACCGGTGTTAATGCGTTGGCCTAGATCTGTGTGTACATGCATGTCAGTTACTGCTTTGAACGCTTTCCGAGTGTAAAGGACAAAAAAACGTCACATTTTCCTTCAAGTGTGCGATTTATAGCATATCTCGTAGTCGTAATGTCTCTTTCTGGGCGAAAGAAAATCCTCACGTTCTTGAAGAAATTAAGAATCCTCCGCCTCATGCTATGGTTGACAGCGGAACACCTGCCGGGTCCCCATTTCGTCTATGGCTCTGTAAATCCACACACTTATTTGGAAAGGATCGAAGAGTGGTTACTTCCAGAATTGACGACACAGTCTTCTTTCACCGTCCGCCAACGCCTGGGCGAAAATTTTTCAAATCTCTGGTTTGGACATGGGTCACAGCAATCTCCGGCACCATTACCTTGTTGTTGTTGTTCTTGTGGTATTCAGTCCTAAGACTAGTTTGATGCAACCCTCCATGATAACCTATCTTGCGCAAGCCTTTTCATTTCCTTATACTCCACAATCTGCTTAGTGTATTCCATCCTTTGCCTCCCTCTTCTATCACCCCTAAAACATTGTTGAACAATGACAGCGAAATGCATTAAATTATGCTACGAACATGGAGGAACCAACACAGACGTTTCCGACCCATAAGAGGTATGCACTACATACCTGTATAGTTTTCATATTCATTGTAAAGGGACTTTCTGCCCACCATGTCAGTGTTCGCATAAGCTAGAGACAGGAGACGTTTATGCGCCATGCTGTTGAGGCACATCTAATATTATCTTCTAAATATGCACCAACCTGAGTAATTGTAAAGTGTCAAGAATTGATAACATTCCAGCAGAGGTTCAGGATAGTTTGCAACATCTATGAAACAGGAAGAATGCCAGGAGATTTTAGTAACAACACAATTATACCTACACTGAAGAAACTGGAACTGATAGATGCGAAAAACACAGGACAATTAGTTTAGTATCTCATGCATGCAAAATATAAGGAGGATGGAAGGACAAATAGAATTCAAGTTTGGAGAAAAACAGTTTGTATTTAGGAAGAATGTAAGGATAAGAGAAGCAATATTGACTTTGCATCTAATTTTAGAAGACAGGATAAGAAAACCCAGCCTACATTCATGGCATTTGTAGATTTGGAAAAAGCATTTGATAATGTGGATGGGACACACTATTAAGGTCTTTGAAGAAGACAGGAACAAAATATCAAGAAAGGAGGCTTATACATAACCTCTACAGAAGACAGGCAGCAGTAATTAGAATAGAAGATCAAAAAAGAAAGCAGAAATAAAAAAAAGAGTAAGACAAGGATGCAGTCTGTCACCCATGCTGTTTAACGTATATATAGAACAGGTGAAGGTGCAAGTTAAAACTGAATATGGAAAAGGAATCATACTGCAAGGAGAAGAAATAAAAACCCTACACTTTGCCAATGATATTGTAGTATTAGGGGAGTCAGAAGACGACTTGGAAACCATAATAAATGGTATGAATGTGTTCATGGTGAAAGAGTTCAATATTAGGATTAATAGAGGGAAAACCAAGGTAATGCAATGTAGTATGGGAAACAGTGGAATAGCAAAGGCTGTTAAATTGGGAAGGGATATTTTGAAGGAAGTTAAGGAATTCTGCTACTTGGGAATGTAGAACCTAGAGTAGGATAGCACAAGCAAGGAAGGCTTTTGTGAAAAAGAGAAGTTTACTTATGGGTAATATAAGTGTGAATATAAGGCCACGTTTTGAGACATGTGGGTCTTGTAAATTAGCATTAAGGGGAAGTGTGTGTGGTAAGAAGAGAAGAGGGAGGCCAAGGATGGGGTGCACTAAGCAGATAAGGAGGATATGGTAGTTATGCGGAAATGAAAGGCTTGCGCAAGATAGGTTAGCATCAGACCAGTCTTAGGACTGAATAAGACAACAACAAATAAGCACACTGTATGTTTTAGGATTACATCCTTTATCAATTTATTTACTGCTTCCTTAATTTTATTTCCTCCATATTTGAATAATTTGGCTGTTATACCATCTGCTGCTTTATTATTCTTTAGGGTTTTAATTGCTTTCTTTACTTCTTCTAAATCTGGAGGTAATGCTTTGTGCTCCATTAATTCTGATTCCAATCTCAAATCTGGTTCCTCCTCGCCATCATTCAAGTTTACCTCTCGATTATCTTTCTCCTTTCCATGAAGTAACCCTGTAAAATATTATTGCCATCTTTTTTAGGTTTCATTTTTATCTGAAATTAGAATCCTGTCCTTATCCTTGTGGTTGGAATCTTTCGTTGAGTTCTGTAGATCATTTCATCCCACTGCTATATCACATTCTCCTTTCGCCCTGCCTTTTGTTTGACCTACATAATTAGTTTACTCTTTTCCTCTTCTCTCTGCTATTCCATCCTTAACCTTGTGTTCCTTTGAAACATTATTGGCCTCAATTTCTCTCTTGAATTGTCAATGCACACTCATTGTTGAACCATTCAACTGCTCTTTTGTACTCGCTATCCACAGTGTTTCATGTACAGCTATACTAATAGCAGTTTTCAGTAGTTCCAATTTAGTTTACAGATCCCCCTTCCCCCATCTATCTCCATGTTCTTTCTTGTTCTGAAATTCAATTCAAATTTATTCTTGTATTCTTATCTTGGAGAATCTCTATTTTATACTTTGTTTTTGTCCTACTCCTTGGATTTCTTATACCTATCACCCATTTCAAATTATGAATGTTCCAAGCATCAGCAAGAATTTCTTGTATGGCATCTAATGTTCTGAACTTTCATATATTTATAGTATCATTTCGGAAACTTGCAAATATATTGCAGTAAATCAATTTACGACTGTTTTTCACATTTAAATCAAACAAATTAATGACCAAATTAACTAAACTGATGCTTTGTTACTATGCTTGGAACTTCATTAGGTAATTTCTTCAAAATTAGCTCAAAAAAATCCAGAGTATAATACATTAAAATTACAGTAGTTGTGCAGTTAAACAGAACCTATCTCCATAATATTATATTTGAGTAACTAGTATATATGACCAACTCGATAATTTTTTCCTGCTTTAGTGCCAATTACTTTTTCATCGCTTTTATAAGCTGAAAATTAGCAGGTACATGTCATCAACCAAAACTTTGTAGATGTGAGATCAATTATAAATCCACTGTGATCAGATGCAGCAACTATAAAATGTTATATGAACGAAATTGATGCAGCAAATTCCAGGCACAGTATTCTGATTTTGTAAGATAAGCTCATATTTGCTAGGCAATTTGAGCTTGAAAATGTTTTTTTTTTAGATATTCCAGAAGTCAGAATTCCATAATATAATTTCCCCAACATGTCATCTCAAAAACCTTCACAGGTTTTCCCAGTGAATTATCTGTCGGAAAAGTTCTTGGGTTTCCAATCGTTTTAACACAAGATGGTTTGTCGACAATCACCGTCGAAATCTTCAAGTTGTTGACGAAACGCCGTGTATGTTAAATGCCACCCCGTTGGAAACCCGAAAACTTTTCCAACATGTCATCTCTTATTCAGATGCCCAATCTCATCATGCAATTGTTTCACCTTGCCATCCTTACTGGACCACCGATCCTCTGTGCATCGTTGCGTTCACAACTTTCAATTGTACATTAAAAAAATGGTTTTTGTTAAAGTAAGCTCGGCATGACTTTTTATTTATCTCCTTTTACAGTGACCTGAAATTTTATTAAAAATAAATCAATTAAGTTTGACATTTCCATGGCCCGTAAAGGAATGTGTTCAACTGCCGCACTAAGTATTCTTTAACACATTAACTGACACGTACATTGAAAAGTAAACACACTGGTTGGATCCAGTATACTGTGTGTATAATTTTGTATACAAGAACATGGAGGCTAATATAAATATTAGGAAATCGTTACTAAAAATGTTGGTATGGAGTGTGGCGTTATATGGGTGGATGATAGGAGTTGCAGATAGGAAATGAATTGAAGCTTTCAGAATGTGGAGCTATAGAAGAATGTTGAAAATCAGATGGGTGGATAGGGTAACTAACCAGGAAGTTCTCAGCAGAATAGGGGAACAGAAAGCAATTTGGAGGACTTTGACCAAGAGAAGGGATAGATTAATAGGCCATGTTTCGAGATATAAGGGTCTTGTAAAATTAGCATTAGAGGAAAGTGTGAGGGGTCAGAACAGATATACGCTAAGCAGACTAGGGACAATGTAGCAGCTATGTAGAAATGAAAAGGCTTGCATAAGGACAGATTACAACATGTATAAGCTTAGCATAGATTTCTTATGGCGGGATGTTTGACATGGCTTGGAATTACTCACCTTGAGGCTTAGCTAGCTCATTTTTTAGAGCAGGACGGTACACACTGTGATTTCTGACTGAAACCATTTTCCTGTCACTATTCACAAGCTGATTGCATAGATATTCTTTGAAGTTACCGGTACTTTTGTTGCCAGAGTTGTCCTCTATTTTCTTATATAGAGGCTCGGAATCGACAATGCTAGTTCCAATAATCAGTTCAAAGATATTTGCAGCAGATAACATGTTAGACGGCATTGCAACATTCTCAATATGAAATAATTTAACCCTAAAATATGCAATAACAAATGAATAGGGATTGCATATTTAAAGTACTGCAATGAAAAACTACAAATATTATGAAGCTGAAAAGTACATTTCTCCTTTCTAGTGAATTCGACAATAGCTAGGGTACTACGTTGAGGTTAACTTTCTTAACCATTCTAGTGCTTACAATTCTATTATTCTGCTCTTAATTTCAAAACTAAATACATTATCTCCTGTTAAGTACTGTATGTTCCAAACTATTTACAAATAATTTACTTCATATCAACAAAATATTACAACCAGATTTTTGGGAATGTAATACCGATATAAATCAGACCTACATTTTATGTATTCTTAATTCTATAAAAGTAACTGTGAATGCATTTTAAATAATATCTCCGATAAGAAAACAAATCTGCAAAAGAACACAGTAATTTATATTGTTTAAATACAAAGTTACAACAATAATGTTAAGCACATTAACATCGCAATATCGACATATTTGATATACACTTCAGCTCTTCGACTAGATGTGATCGCCTGAAATTTGTCAGCTTGTGACCAAATCTGACACAAAGACGTACCTTAAACATTTATATTATGCAATCGAGTCATTTCCTACTTAGTTGTTACAAAATGCCACCACACAGTCACACTCCCAACTGACGGCACTTTCCAAAGCGGAACCCGTCGCCTCCAAAATCTCCAGCTCCTGAGAGGCATCAGTCTTCGGTTCACCTCGGTCCATCGACGAGTCAAGATTTCAACTGCACCGTGGTGCTCGGAGTGACGTCGCCGAAACTGGAAGGTCGCTTGAGATCTACTTCTTCCATTACCTGCAGCCACAAGAAGAAAATTATGTATGCTGAACAGAAGGCACGTTTTTAAAACAATTATGCCCAATTAAAATACTCACGCTAATGAGAGAGTCCAAGCCGAAGAGAAATCCCTCTTCATGATTCCCCTGTTGCCACGGGTTCCTGTGAGTTACGGTGACACCTTCCGGAACGGGGTGGGTTTTGGCAAAGTCGATGATCCAGGCGCCGACTTTGGTGTCATCATATATCATGAAGATGCTGCTTCCCACGACCTGCGAGATATCACACAGGTTAGGTACGAGCTCGGGATGCAAACGGCACAGAGTCTGGTTTTCCCACAAGTTTAGTTTACCTCGTGCCTCTTGAAGTACTCCGACTGTTCGAACTTGGTCCGGATTTCCCGCAGCCTGGCAAGCAAACGTTGCCTGACGTCTTCTCTGCCGCAGAGAAAGAGAGCCATCGTCTCCAGAAGCTCGGGCCTGGTCCTCACGGTCTTCAGATCAGTCACGGGCGGTGAATTGCGAAACTGTAGGCACAAATACGCGGCTCAGCGGACGTCTCAAATAAATGACGAACAGCCGAGGTAAGTTGGCGTGGCGCTTTACCTTCATGGCCTCTATCCTGAAGCCGTGGCTGCAAGTCGAACTCTGTTGCTCCCTGAACTGCATGTACCGGAGCTTCGTGACGGCTCGAGCCTTGTGTTCTTCCTCCGTGGGGGCCGAAGGATCCACTTGCACCATCTGTAACCGCGAATAAAACTTCCAAACTCTGTCCTAACGACATCGGCAGGTGCTACATCACCCCAACGAACAAATTTTACTACAACATCTACAGCGTTGTTAAAACTCCACGACCCGAAATATGCTTTATTTCTAATTTCGTCTAAATAACATGTAATGGAAACGAAATATTAAAAATATAAAATCATATTGGCGCAAATTTCTAACAAGACAGTATTTTGCCACATCTCAAGACCTGCAGTGATGCTAGAGGGGTACAGAGCCGGACTGCAGAAACGCAGAGAACGAGTCCCAGCCGACGCAACCACTTTTATTTTATTACTTTACTTACATTTTTGGCCTTTATTTTTTAGTATTTTCTGTTTCGAGAATATTCTGCTTCTGGAACATTCCATGTATGTATAAATGGGACTGGACAATCGGGGTCAGTCTTACGCAGTACGAGCTTTGTACAGCACTTCGCCGTTAAATAAACACACATTACCTCTACGAGTGTGTCTTATTTGATCTCACGATCTCTCAGAAACGTAACAATATTTAAATTTAAAATAAATAAAGTTAATTTTAGGTAAACGTATGATATAATGGAATATTATATACATGATGGTACGATAATTTTCTCAGAATCATGAAAGTCTTCAAAATGCCACCTCTTGAACGAATTTTACTTTTAATAAACTTTGATTAAACCACAAGTGCATAAACTATAACCTTTTTATTAATTTGTCAAAAACATTTAAAACAGCTGTCACAGGACGCTCGATCTGACCGCGGTGTGCTCATATTATTGATGGATCTTAGACCTGCGGTGGTTCGAAACGGTAATAGTGCGCATGCGCATATCTCATTCCTGACAAGAGTCGTGCTATAAAGAATGTAGCCAAGGAAGGAGCGCGCTGGAAGGTGGGTAGTTTAAAGTCTTCGAAATCGAAGCAGAAATTCAGTCTCTTAAAATTACGAAACAAATAATTTCTTGTAAATTCCCACATGCCGTCGGTATAGACGTCAGCGTAGGGAGGAGACTAACCTTGAGGTAAAGGTCCTCCCGCGCAGTCGTCTTGGACACCTCACACTCCATAAAGGTGCGAGTGCCCATCTTGACGTCCATGACGTGAGGGTCACGAAAGCCCGCCAGGAGGTCCTGCAGTTCGATGAAGCGCTGACCGCGAAAGATGACCTCGCGAAAGAATCGCGGGGCTAGATCCCGCAGCTTGGGATCCCTGGCCAGGGCCTCGTACACCCTGCGCTCCGCGTCTTCGGGACACACGTTGCGCTTCTTCCAGATGGTTCCCGGTCCCGCGGGCGCGAAGCAGTCGGCGTGTCCCGTGAGCTGGAACCAGCGGCCGCGGCCCTGCAGGAGCACGTCGCTGGCCGGCGCCGCCAGCTCCAGGGCGTTGAGCGCCAGGAACTTGAGCAGGGACCGGTCCTCCTCGGCCAAGCCGGGCCCGACCCCCGCGGTGGCGCCCTCGTGGCCTCCGCCGCGACGCCAGCGTCGGAAAGCGCCGAGAGCCGCCGTCGGCCCCGTCGAGTGGCGCCACAACTCGCTCACGTCGGCCGCCTACGAAACAAAATTACCTCTCAAAACGTCTGACACCATTAAAAACTAACCTCGATTCAGCGAAACGATAATAATAATAAGCACCGACGTCACAATAAACGTTTCGATGACAAGGTGAAGTTTCACGGTTTTGTAAAGGAAACGCAGAGGTTGCACACGCGATTCTAAGAGTAAATGATGTGCTGTACCTTCTTGGCGGCAGCCACTCGCAGCAGGTGCTCATACTGCTGCGTCGCTCTCTCCCACACAAACGCGTCCACGCAACAACTGCTCATGGCTGCACAGAACGAAGCTGTCAGCGCGAAGTCCGCTGTCCCACTGACGCAGCTCGGCCGCGGCGGTAGGGGCCCCAGGAGAAGGGAGGGGAGGGGAGGCCGAGGGGAGGCCAAGGGAAGGGAGGGAGGGGGGAGGCACTGCGCACGAGCCACGCGACAATAACGACTCCACAAGGCAGTACTGAAATTTGTTGATAGCATTTGCCAAAGAGACTAACAAAATATCCTGTACTGCAGGGTTTCCCAAACAGTTTCTTCAATGGAAAACTAAGCTTATTTTTGAGGATCCGTGATTCCTGGTCGTAAAAAGTAAAACTAGATTTAGCCTGTAAGATAATATAAATTAAGTTCTTAGTGACTGATGATTTTAGTTATTTTGTGGACACCGGGCGCAATATTTGTAAATTGAATTCGAATATCTGGTGTGGCGTCGAGCCTGTTTCTGCACTTTGACTTCATTGCAGCATAATAAGGAAATCCAGCTTAGCATAAATAAGTTGTAAAAAGGGAAATAAAAAAATAACAGCTTGCTTTGAAATACTCTTCTGACAAACTCGCTAAGAAATCACATCAAGACTGATCATTGTATTTTTCTTTCACTGATTGCATCAGTTAATTTTCATAATCAACCTGTAGGTTTAGGTCCACAGAAAATTGATTCTGAACCCAGGAATCGTCCTCAGCAGTTTGCAAAAGGTTGATTTCAAGGCAGGTAGATGTTGTAATAGCATTTTGGAAACTTCATCTACTTTATAATTTAATTCATTCAAACATTCATGTATGGCAGGAAACCAATTAATATCGTCAACTCATTGAATCCAATAATTTATTTTTTATCAAAAGGTCCAATTTTATATTTTTACTAAAAATTATAGTACTTTCTCCTTGTAATGATGGGTTCATTGTACTTTGTACAAATATCTGCCAGATATGCGAGTTTAAACTCTGGCAGATATTTGTACGATGAAGGATTTGGTAAAACGTCAACAAAATGTCCGGAATTATTAGAACAACTTCTTTCGAAATTTAAAAAGTCGTAGTAGTGCTTTTCCTCTGCACACTTCAGTATGTAATGAAAGTGTTTTGTGTTCAGTAGCCACGTTAAAGAAACAAAAGTTTAAATAATCTGTATTGAAGTGGCCACTCAAATTTCCCACCCGATCTCCTGTTGAGAACCGCTGCACTGAATGGTCCATGAGCATCTGCTGGTGAATTAAATTTCGCAAACGAAGTTGTATAAGGTTGGCTTATTTTTGGGTTATAGCTGCTCCTTGTCAAGCTAAATCAAATATTAACTGTAAACTGTAATATCTTCGGATAAAAGTTTGCAACAATAATAATTATTTTTTTGTTTATTAAGATATTTACAATCTGTTCAACAGAACATTTAGCAAATTGGATGTATGACTGACACATGAGGGGAGAAGTGGTCCAGTGACCACGCTCCGTGATACATGAATACAATAAAATTAATCTTCACAGATCTGTTGGCCGCTGCTCTTCCTCTTCAATCTGCGACCGGAGGTTAGCTCATGTGCTAGATGGCCGCTGAACTCTTCGTTATGGTGTCCTGGGAGATTTTGACGATAATTAGTGCTGATTCTGTGTATTTCCTCTTCTATAGTAGGTATGGCTAGGTCTTCATGTATTGTGTTGTTGCTGACGAACCAGGGTGCGTTTAAGATAGCACGGAGGATTTTTGACTGAAGACGTTGAATAATATTTGAGTTTGAAGGCTTGGTGCACCCCCATAGTTGGATACCATATGTCCATATGAGTTTAAGAATACATTTATATATGAGTATTTTATTTTCTGTTTTAATTGGGTGTTTCTGCAAAGTAGCCAACGCATTTGTCGGAGCTTACTCTTGATATGATCCCTTTTGGATGTTAAATGCGGTTTCCACCTAAGTTTAGAGTCCAAGAGTAAAGCAATGACTTCATTGGTGATGGGTAATAGTGTATTATTTATTGAGACATTTGGACAGATTGTTTTCCTGGTGGTAAAATTTAATTGCACTGATTTATTAGGATTTACATTTATACGCCAAAAGTCTAGCCGTTCTTTAAGGTTATTTAGATGATTTTGTAGAGCAGCAGCAACTGTAAGGGCGTCATTAGCTGCGGTATTGTATTGTATTGTTTGTTTCAGGTATGTAAATATAAGATATAAAAGTGGTCCCAGGACACTACCCTGTGGCACTCCAGAGGTAAATGGATGAATTGTGGAAATGTCGTTGTTAAACTTAGATTGAAAAAAAACGATCACTTAAATAGAATTTCAAGATGAGATAATAGTTGGTGCGAAAGGTTAGTTTCAGTTTGTATAACAGACCGCCGTGCCGTGCCAAACTAGATCAAATGCTTGTGCAATATCTAAGAAAGCTGCAACACAAACGGTTTTTTCTTCTAAACCATTTATTATTTCATTCACAATTCTGTGGCACTAATGTATTGTGAGCGGAATCCAAATTGATGTGTCGGAAGAATCTCATCCAGGCTGATATCAGCCTCTGGCCTTTTCAGCAGTAATCTTTCAAATATCTTCGATAAAAATAAACTATAAATGTGGGCTGTGGCAATCTCTGTCACTCACAGAACAGGATTCTGGTTGACTCAACACGTCCACACTTGTTCATTCTTGTCCCTTTTCCTATTGTAACATCCATGCTACAATAGGAAAACAGACAAGGAATAGGGATTCGTTGTTTCGCAACTTCGATGCAAACGGAGTTTTTGTCTTAAGAACTGATTAATTGGTATTATAACATATTACAATCCATGGTATAGGCAGAATCACTCCAAATTTTGGCCTCTATGGTATTGAAGAAACAGGCGCAGGAAATACTAGCACAGACAATCCTTTATGTTAGCGTTGGATTCTTTCAGGAATCAAGTAGTTACTGGTATTGTTGCGAAGTAGAGAATGGTTTCCTTCAAGCTAGACTTTAAAGTTGTAGGTTCGGAGCAAGTCAAAAGGAAACCTTGGAAGTTAATTTCGAGATTATATTCCCGTGCGCATTTCACACATGTAACTATTTGCTTCTGTGCGACTTTCTCCCCCCCCCCCCCCGATAATACAGGTAGTTAATCACTTCTGATAATTTTATGCAGCTTGGAATCATAGCGGTACTAAGGATACAAAAATAAGACTAGTCTCTTGTATAAGACGACGATTTTTTAAAAGGAATTGAAGGGAACCGCAAACATTGTAAAACCTAGGAATAAATACTGTGGGGTTTTTGAAATCGATTATGAGTTTGATTGTGGAATAATAAAGATTTTCCTGGCGTAGATGTAAGTAATAAAAGTGAGAAACGTGAAAGACGTGTCACGGTCGGCAGAGCGCGTAAATTCGCGAGTCAACAGAACAGAAGAGCGGAAGGCCGGGCTCCGGCTCCGTGACGCAAGCGACTGGAAGGCAACGCGGCCTTCAGCAACTTCCTACAACTGCTGCTTTACGCTAAATTAAATAATACACAACATCTAGACAAAACTTGCCACCTCCCTCCACCCACACCCCTCTCACAGTCAAACCTGCACGATTCTATGGAAATTTAATATTGATTGAGAATTTAGCAGAAGACAGTGCAATCCCTTCCAAACATATCCGCAAAGTTAGGATATTAGTCTTGAACAGCGCATCGCAGAAGAGTGGGACACAGGTTTTCTTATAGCGGTTCCCAGTCGTAAATATAAAATATAAGCTGCATTGATGTAGCAATGCCACGCAATGTTGTAGGATTTAAAAAAAATATTTTATTGGAGCGGGAGGGTAAAGTAGGATGGCAGCCCCAACAACAATCAATACATTTTGTAGAATACTTCAATATTAAATTATTGGTATTTAACATAAATATAAATTTTTTACAATCGTCTGAACCTCATATTGAAAATCCTCACCAATAATCTATATAGAAAACATGTATATGGCCGCCGCTGTGGTGTAGTACCTCCTTAGCGTATTCCATCCTTTGCAGCCCTCTTCTGTTCTTACCCCACACACTCCCCTTCAATGCTAGTTTTACAAGACCCTCGTGTCTTAAAAAGTGGCCTACTAATCTATCCCTTCTCTTGGTCAACGTACTCCATATTGTTCGCTCTTCCCCTATTCTGTTTCGAGCTTCCTCGTTACACATCTCATTCACCTATAGCACATTTCAAAGGCTTCTCTTCTTTTCCTTTCTGCAACTCATACAGTCCACGTTTCGCACCCATATAACGCCACACTTATACTAACATTTTTCGCAACTATTTCCTAATATTTACACTTATATTACCCATAAATAAATCCCTCTTTTTCGCGAAAGCCTTCCTTGCCTGTGCTGTCCTACTCTTTATGTCTACTATACGTCTACCATCCCTAGTTATTACACTACCCAACTTCCTTAACTTCCGTCAAAATATCCCTTCCCTATCTATATCTCTCGCGTTTTTATATTTACGCCTTTCACCAATCATTTTTATTATTTCTTGTGTTATCCATGCTTTCCTATTAGCCTGAGCTATTCTTCCTATTTTTTTCTTCTGCCGCTGTAGTTATTTCTTCCTTGAAGAGTGCCCATATCTCTTCTATATTGTTTCTCCCTCCTTTCTCTATTAATATATTCTAATATATTCATTCATATACCGTGTAATTCGTCTCATCTTCAATGAAAATTTATATTCAGCGCTAATAGAAATGGTATTTTGTGGCCAAGTCCATGGATGAATGATAACGGTTATAAAATAAGATCTCTTAAACTAAATTCTTGAAACAGATTACAGGTTTCGCATGTGATGACCCTCCGAACTCGGTACTCATTTTCATTAGTGATAGAAAAGCTGAGTTTTTGAAATGCGGCTTGTGGGGTGAAGCAAACACTGTGCTTTCTTTCACAACGTCGCTGCTGGGTTCGGAAGTCGAAGCAGTACTTTTCCTGCCAATAATAACACCTGTGGCATGTTTTCCGACTTGACCGCGTAGCTCCAGGCTCAAGTATCTTTCCTAAAGTCCTCCCACAAACTTTTCCAGCCATCAATATTTGTCGCACGTCAAAGCGACAACATTCCGCCGGAGGGAAATGCGAACGTGGAACTTGCTTTTTCAAAATAATCCTCGTACGCTCGGACGCATAAGTGCCATTTCTAAGGCGAGCAGATCTCGAGCCATTTGTTACAATTACACCAAATCTCCCTTCAAGAATCATGTTTCAAATACAAATGCGTCCAAGAGTTTCGCCGATGAAATCAGTTCCATTTCTAAAAGACTGAAACACTCATCAAGTAAACCTCTTCCTGCTAGAAACAAGCTTTTTTCGTATTCTTTGTATCGTTTCATACGTCGTAGGCCGACATCACAATTACTTCATCATTATCAGATTTCCTTATAAGCGCCTATAATTTAATGTATGGTAATTCGAGACTTGTCAGGTCTATAACAATTCCTTTAGGTGAACCGAAAGATTATTATTGATATAGGACATGCAATGAGTGGAAATCAATAGTAGCGCAGTAGGACCCCTCCCCAATTTTATTCGAATTTTTGGATTTTTAAAGGATATTCAGCAAGAACATTCTAACTGGCGACAGGCGGGTAAGAAGTGGATTTTCCCGGCGCCAGGCTGGCGGACAGACGACATGCCTGCTTTTAGATTTATAATACTAAGCTTGTTTTGCTGAAAGAACGTTCCCCCTTCAAATATTTCCGAAGGACACTCTTGCCCGTCTTATGGAACATTTCCCGCGCTTGATGAAGGACTCGTGAGGATTGGCGGAACAAACATCACGTGGGATAGCATTTTCCCTTGGAGAAGGGATATACGAGTTTAGGCGGGAGGCGACAAGCCGAAAAATAGGCAGAATGGTTGTAGACGTTGGCAAGGCGAGGTGGAAGGGAGAAGCGTTTCATCAGGACGTGGAAGGGAGGAGGAAGTTGCAAAGTGCAAAAAGAGTTGAAAGTGAGGTGTGAATTGTTGCTCTTTAGTGAGAAGGTATTGAGAACAAGTAAGACTAGAGGGAAGAAGGAGGAAAAACTGGGTTTTCCTCAATCACCGGCAGTACCAGGTTCATCCCACTTTCCGCCGGCAGAGGGAAAATCTACAATTCAACCCGAATGAAGGAGGAAGTTCCGATCACCTAGTAACCTGCATCAAGACTCGAATGAAGATAAAACAGGTTCGTCAAGTGAACGAAATCTATGCTGCACGTGGTTACACCAATAAGTAATTAACACCGATATTTAAAAATCGTCCCCTTGAAATTATTTATTTGTAATAGCGCGCAGAATCCCTTTTAAGTGCCTTTTTTAAAATTAAATTATTATATCATACCCTTAAAATAATTTCATTAGCCGCAAAGCTATGTGGTTTCAACTTGGCGGGCTACCAGCACATTACAGTAAAGTTTGGAAGGCAATTGATTGGTCGCCGTGGTTCTGTTTAGAGATGGGCAATGTGATCGACAACTGATTCAAAGAACTAGCTCCTTCTGCGGAGTTAGTGATCAATAAATCGGAAGAAATGAGCGATAGCTTTTTTTGTTCACTCAGCTCCTGTTATACGAGAACTACTAGCTGTTTGAACCACTCGTGAATCAGACCGCGAGGCCCGTGATCCCACTGCTACGTGCTATAAGAATCAGGTAGCGAGTTAATCGCAATCTTTCTGTCTCGATAAACTATCGTAGAGCGATGGTTTGGGAAAATTAAATTTAGTGGAATATGCAATCTTATTTGACTGTCAATAATAAAATCGTATATATACCTTCCGCATTTCACTGGATTAATTTATTATTGTTATTTTTGTGTAATATAAAGTTGTATTTTTATATAAAATGTTTATAATTCACAATTTCCCAATTTGATAGAAAATAATTTCAACGATTATATTGCTAGATTAAGGTATTGTATAGGAGAAATTAAGCTCAAAATTTCAGCTGAAAGAATTCAATCAGAATTTTTATTCGTCTCTCACTGCGTTCTAACTTTTTTAGTGAAATAATTTTTTTTCATTGGCCTGGCTGCTGTAGATTAATGTTATTTTATTCAGTGACATAACTGCTATATCAGCGTATGTATTGATATTGCCAGTAATATTGTTTCTCTTTAAAAAAAGATCCAAATCCATTGGAGACCATTCAAACACCTCGATTATAAAATAAAGGCCCTAGAGTATTTTTTCATCTTTATAATTGTAAATAAATACGTAATATGTAGATTGTTAAAAAATAGTCAAAAATTCACTGGAAACACATGGAGACAAGGTAAGATTAATTTCGGTGAATTCGGTATGTGTGTTTAATGAGCGAAGAATGATAAAGAAGAGCTGTTCCATGACCAGGTCGAGCAAACAGGACACCAAAAGACTTCTTGTGGTGGTGGCGGAGGTTCAAGAGCAAGGACCTGGTTGCTAGGATTATCGCAGCCCCGGAAGCAGTACGCCAGTAGCCTTGTGCTGTACACGCTACCGTGATTATGATGGTCTACATTTTCAACCTGTAATGGAACTAGATGTGCTGTACCGTACTCTCATAGAAAAGATTGAAGACGTTCTACGTGTTTTGTTTGAGGTTTGTTGCATTACTTTGTACGTTTTGGTTACTGATTTCCTCATTGCTGTGAAAGTATTTCACAGAACAAAACAGAATAAATCATAATTACATTATTATTATTCTGTAAGTAGCTAACCCCCGAAATAGTTATTTTTATTTTGTCTTAAAAACGGAACCACAGGTACAGAATTTCCACAAAGTTGAATTCATTGAATACATAAAAAGTACTGGTAGTAATGATTACAGGAAAAACTGGATGGGACAAGCACCTGACCCCATGTATGCCAAAATGGCTTTACAGGACGAATACGCAAAAATTTGCGTACAGAACCCCGAGGGGCTCCTCGCCGAAGGTGCAAAATTCATCTGTTGAAATGTAAAACCATATAACTCGCAGTTGGTTTAGAACAGGTGCCGCTATCATACGACACCGAGCCAATAAAGATGAGGAGAGTGACTGCGAGGCTCACCTGAATATGTCGGGAAAGCCTCGTACTCCCTTTGGTTTCTTTCAAAGTTCTCACATGTCGAGACACCTTCAGCTATTTTAGGAGGTATATGTACTGGGGTCGTATACCTTGGGCATGTGGCAAGAGTTGTCCGCTGATCCCATTGGATCAGTCGGCCAACTGCCTCCGAAAACTGGTGGAGACATAGAGAAGAGAATTCTGAGACCCCACAGCAAACTCGTCTCCCGTCATTCGGAAGGGCGTGAGAATAGTACCCAATGCCCGACCTACCTGATGAAGGTTTTAACTTGAGATTTCTGTTTAAATCCCTGAAATTTTCAATGAAATCCGTTGAGCCATTTCGGAGCCTATTCGAGACAATCATAGGAACAGACAGACACAGACGGATGGACGGACGGACGGAGACAGAGGCTGACGGACGGACGGACAGACTTTGGTTCACCCTGTACTACTTGCCTTCGACTGAGCCATATTAATGCAGCCTCGGATATATATAGAAATGTATGAATGTATAAGTGCGTGTGCATTAGGGTCAGCGGCTGATTTAAGAGAGCCGATTCTATAAAAGGCTCTCAGGAAAGCCATGAATCATGCCCTGGTTTCCTTCATCAGTCGCAAGACCTGTATCCGGGAAGTGAGTATACTACATATACATAGCTCAACGTAAATATATCCTCGAGAAACTAAATTAGGTTTCTGATAAGAAACAGGGAATTTAATTTCTATGAGGAATTTCCTCTGCGTCAAATTGTAGCTTGTATTAGGAGACAGAAATTTCAACCTGCAACAAGGGCGACGAAAAATATAAATCAATCAAGTGGGATGTGCGGAACCTGAGAATACAGTGTAACTCCGTCACATGGAAGTCATAAGATTCATTCAACGAGGTTACTGGGGTCTTTGGAAAGAGTTCTTTGTTTTTACTTTTTGGGTACTCCTGAAGTATGTCTAAATTTTTCCAAAAAATGAAAAAATAACCACTTACCGTCTATCACTCGTACGGCAATATTACATTAAGTACAAAAATACAGCGAGCTATTTTAAAGTATAATATATCATGTATCGACACCTAAAGATTAAAGCGAAAAGAATATACATAACTGTAATTAATTTAAATGCATAAACTGAGTGTACTGTAAAAATATAATTTCAGTAAAAATGTATTTTTCCTATTGTAGTAGAATTGAGATGTAAAGTGAGAACGGAATGTTTAGCCTCAAGATAGGTTTCTCTATTCGAAGCAAATCTTCGGCAATCTTTATATTGGGGAATAAGAAAGTATCCCTTGCATCTGAACCTGACGAATACGGTAGATGTGAAAGCGATTCCAGGCGTGAATAATCAATACTCGCTTCATCAACAGTAATGAAACCTCACCAAAGTTTAATTCAATTACGTTTAAAAAGGGCAAAGAGCGTAATGAAAAATCCCCGTCCGATTGCGATCCTGGTTAACGGTTAAACCAGGCAGTCATCGATTCAGATCTGTTTCACTTCCAAAGGTTCATGTAAAATGCGAGGACATTATATGTCAGCAACCTCGCATTCCATAATAAATCGACATTCAATTGTGGATGTCTACAATTTTTTCGCCTGTTGAGAATTCAGTGGTCCGATAGGTTAACATTAAATTCTCTATTATGACTGCAGGGGTTGATGCTATTCCTTGAAAATTCTTATTGCGTCAAAATGTGTGTATTTATTGTTTTTGTTCCTCTATTGAATAGTTCATATTGAAACCCGAGAATTGCATTTGAATCTAATTCAGCGTGAAAGCCTTCGCTCTTTAGTAGTTTATATTGGTTGCTAAAATTGGTGGTCAGAGGTTTTGCGCAATGGGAGCTGAAACTGTTTTTTTGACCAAGGTTATTAAATACAGCAACTAGGGTTTGGCGAGCTTGTTTATTCAATTACTTAAAGTATTCAGGTTCTAATAGACGGCGTTTTAAATTATTTTATTTGCAAACTATCCACATTCTTGTTGTGTTGAGAAGAAGATAAAAATGTTCGTTCACGCGGGAATGATGAAGGCGAAGGGTCTTTTGGCGAGCAGCGCTGATATTACTGTAACTGAATAGGATTGTACATATTCTAATAAAGAATATATAGCGACAGCCATACTATAGTTTAATATATGTTGGAGTGAAGAACGGGGATGACGCAACTACAGGTTTTCTATTGTGAGACTGGATCGATTGATTTATCAGCCGTAATGATTAATACTGATCATTTATGAGGGGAAAAATAGCTGCGTTTATCAGTAGAGTAACTGTAATGAGTGTATGTGGCAATCCCCATTTTATTTCGTCACGGGTGAAGAATTTCCTATATTGCAGGCACTAAGTACAAGGCGCCAGAGAGGTGAGACATTGGAATACCGAACGTGGCAAAATCACAGTTTGGCGACTCAAAAATCTGGTATCCGAGTCCAGTTTCTTGACCCCTGGAAGGCTCGTCCCTTCCCAGAAATTAGGAAGAGAAAACGCGGGCCAACTTGGATTTCAATTGCAGGCTGAGGTTCAGGTGATCCACCAAACATCTCTTGGTGGGGTGATGAACGAAGTGACGTGGATGGGAGGAATTGGGGACGGAGAGTTGAAGAAGGAAGAAGTCTGGAGGGTGCGTGGTGTTTGATCCACGGCACGGCAGTCGGACGTGAACATATGAAGGAGGTAGAAGTTGATGCAGCAGGGAATGAAACTTGGAAGTAGCAAGGTGGAGATGAGACGAGAGAAAGAGTTTGGGGTTTGGCGATGAACATTATAAATTAGTCAGTCGCCGCTCGAGTGACAGAAGTTTGCAATCTAATCTGGAGGCAAACTGGAAATAAGATAGACGGCAGAATTCATAGAAAGAAGACCAGGTGCCAACAGCAGAATTCATAATGGAAGGAGTCGCCTGACGAACGCGGAAGCAGCATGAATTACGATAAGGGAGGACGAAGCCTGCGTTTCACAAAGGAAAACAGGTGCGTGGCTCTGCCACTGTCTGATATGTGTCGTGACTGTCCTGCTACAAAAATCCCCAACAAAATGACCCTTATGAGAATATAAGCTGACCTGGTCGTGGTAATTTTTTTAATTCGACCCTAAGTTTTGTAATTATTTTTTGTGTTAGTAAATTTAATTTGCTTTTTTAATCTAACCAAATAATTTTTTTTATTTAAATTAAAATCTAAAACCCCCGTTCATTATGTAACTCATTGCTGTGGGATAATTATTATTCGAGTTAGGTTATTACAGGGCCTGCTTCTTAGACGGATCTAATCCTTTTCACTAAGTCTTCTGCCCATTCGATTCAAACGAAGCGATACCAGTAAATTAGACTCAGGGTGCTTAGGAAGCAAACACTCGTTTCTAGAAGAAATGCCGAATTGTATTCGAAAGCAATGTATTTCTCGCGGTAGTAAAGTGAGTTGTAAAAGTGTGGCAGGAAGCTGGTGAAATATCAGTGGAGAGTGGAGAGAGCAGAGGTGATGACGTCAATGAGCGAGGCCGCGATAACGGACAGTCCAGGCAGGCATCAGCTTCAAACTCTCAATTTCCTTTAACAAAATACTGCTTTCCCTCTTTCCCACTGTCAAATGTGTATATTCCACAGTAGCAAACGTCCTCTAATCTACAATACCTGAAAATATTTGAAATTGTAGACAGATTTTATATATGGCTTGTATTCATATTTTCCTTTAACTATTTATTACTTGTCGTCAAAGTCTCAACAATTTTCATTTAACAATTTGTTACTTCTTGTTTCTCACCTGCTGTAGACAGCAAAAATTTTGTTAACCTTCCAATAATTGGTATGCAAGTTAGGAAAATATTAATTTAGCTCCAGGAAAAATGTAGGGATAACAGGAGTAATATTGTCTTTGCGGCTAATTTTAGACGACAAGATAAGAAAAAAAGGACCCCTATGTTCATTGCATTCGTAGATTTAGAAGAAGTGTTTGATAACGTGAAATGGAACACACTATTAAGTAATATTGAAGAGCACTGGAAGAAAGGAGGTTCACACTTAACCTCTACAAAAGCTATAATTAGAATAGAACGTCAAGAAAGGAAAGCCGTAATTAAGAAAGGAGTAAGACAAGGATGCAGTCTGTCACCCATGCTGGTTAACTTATATATAATACAGGAAATGAAAAAAGTTAAAACGGAATATGGAAAACGAATCATACTGCTAGCAGAAGAAATAAAAATCCTACGCTTTGCCGATGACATTTCACAGTGTTTCTTTTCTAAAAACGTAGAAAATTCTCTTCTATTAACACACAAAGTATTTTTCATATTAGAAAATCTTTCCTAATAATCACATTTTATTTATATTCATCTATCTTTACAAATATATTTGTAACTAACCACAATTTGAAATGCCTCCTTAATGTAAGAAAAAGTTTGTAATGTAATACAATGTTCACTGTAGTTATTGTATACGAATGTTCATACTTCTAAATTCTTCCATTGTAACACATGCATGGTATTGGCCCAACTTCTGTGTAGTACGTACAAGTAATAAATATTGTAGTATTAGGGGAGTCAGAAGACTTGGAAACCAAAATAAATGGCATGAACGTAGTCCTGGAGAAACAGTTCAATATGAGGATTAATAGAGGGAAAACCAAGGTAATGGAGTGTAGTATGGGAAACTGTGGAACAACAAATGGTGTTAGATTGGGAAGGGATATTTTAACGGTAGTTAAAGAATTCTGCTACTTGGCAAGCGTAATAACTAGAGTAGGATAGCACAGGCAAGGACAGCTAATACGAGGAATTTAATTACGGGTAATATAAGTGTGAATATTAGGAAATAATTGCTTAAAGTGTTTGTATGGAGTGTGGCGTTATATGGGTGCGAAACGTGGAGGATAGGAGTTGCGGAAAGGAAAAGAATAGAAGCCTTTGAAATGTGGTGCTGTAGGAGAATGAGATGGGTGGATAGAATCACAAACGAGGAAGTTGTAAGCAGAAAAGGGGAAGAGCGAGCAATATGGAGGACGTTGACGAAGAGGAGGGATAGATTAGTAGGCCACGTTTTGAGACATGAAGGTCTCATAAAATTAGCACTAGAGGGAAGTGTGTGGGGTAAGAACAGAAGAGGGAGGACCAAGATGGAATCGCTAAGCAGATTAGGCAGGACGTGGAATGTTCTAGTTGTACGGAAGTGAAAAGGTTGTGCATGAGATCAGTCTCAGGACTGAAAACCACCACCACCACAACAATACGACGTGAGGGGTTGCAGTTTGATACAAGTAGAAACTGTCTTTTTTGTAGAGAAGTGATATATTGGAACGTCCGCCTATTTTGTGAAGATGCCAGATGAACCTGTCTAGTCCGTCGACGCACGAAACGTTATGGTGTCCTGTTCGCAGAACCCAGCCTTTGGAAGTGAGGAAGTAGTGAAATTATGCCTAAATCGCAAGGAAAGGAGGATAGGTTTTGGTAGAAGACGATAGGGAAAGTGTATCTGAGTTCTTTTTGCTCTTAGCGATGGCGCTTAATCTAATCTGAGGTACGTCAATAATCTCCTTATCTGACACCCCATGATTCACGTGGGCTAGGTGTTCCCAACCAACTTGCTGTCATCGTATTTCACTTGACGGAGACACATACAAGAACAAACAACAAGACCTACACAAACATACAAGTTTGTTATCAGTACGAAGGTAAAAATAAAACTGGAGTCCAAATGTGAGAATTTTTCAGTCAATGCCTCCGTAACATCAGGCGTCGTACTCTGCCTTTACTCGGTATTACCAACGAAGTCGATAGCATTGCTGTTAAAAATTATCTTCGTAATCAATCTTAAGATTCAAAAAATGCAAACATTTTAAATTTCTGGCAGAGAATGGCACACACTGAATGGGCTGAAAGTAGCAGGTTTATTACCTAGGACAGTGATGGGCAAACATTTTAAGGAGGGGACCAAACGAGAGGAAAAAAAACTTTAGGCGAGCCAATATAACTTGAAGAGTCGTGAAATGTTATATTCTTTGTAAAATACTAGTAGATGATACATAACGGTGAAGCGTGCCTTTCTATCAATTGGAATCGCCGTGAATAATTAACGGGCTACTTTTTGCGCAAATGAAAGTTCCGTGGAAAATTTGTAATCTCACTGAGGAACGCAAAACGGATGCAATATTTAGGCCCAGCAGTAGAAAATTTTCCTATCGGCTGCAATTGTCAAAGAGTAAGCCAGTAGAAGCATTTGAGGATAATAGCTTATTGGTGGTTTGAAATTATGTAGCTTCCCACCGATTTTACGAGGGAAGTGATTTTTAGAGAAGAAGGCAGAAGGTGTTGGGAGACGGGAGAGAGAAGGTGACCTAAAACCAAACTGTTAGCCGCCGGAAGGAGATAAGGGAGTCCCCGTCAGGTTTGTTCACGAGATCCAGCCCGGGACGGTGATGAACAGAGATCATCCCCTGGTGAAGCCACCAGCCATCACCATCATCAACGCAGACCGGGATGCAGATACTTCGCGGGTATCGTTGTTTTGAATTAGAAAGAGTTCCCATTTGCCAGGTCTATTACCATTAGCAATATTAATTGATTTTTAATTCAGCCCATCGGGAACCCTGATTTAAAAGTCTCGTGCATATTAATAGTGTTTTAATCAAGTTATCTTTGAAAATTTGTAAATACCATTTATACACTGGCTAAAACATTTTATTAATATAAAAGTCAGAATTTTAAAGATAAAATAGTCTTTTCTTAAAATAATAAATCCCCAAATACATCTGAAATTATTCAATTAAATTCCCCCCCCCCCTCACACGGATAGTTCACAATATCCTTGAAATTCTCAGTTAGCGAATCCAAAAAACGTATGGCCACGTTTGTGTTATTTTTGTCGTCGTTCGTAGTCCTCCTTGAACAGGCAAAACTTTTGGGTCACCACGTTCCGATTTCTAGTTTTCCCATGTGGCAAATAAGTGTCGTCAGCATAGTACGTCAGTGATACGGAGCCACTGTATCGCGTACGTAACGTGAATACAAAGAAAAGTCGAGCGGAGAACAATTTTGATATTGTTTAGCGGGTAAATAATATTAGAACGGACAGTTCAGTCCAGACAGGCCTTTACGTCACTCAAATATCTTTACAGCGGTATCACTTATGTGGGTTTATTAGTTCTGCGTTTCCTCCAAATACTGACAACTCGGAAAAACAAACTACTGGGAGAAGCGCACAGCCATGGCGGCTAAAAGAAACCGACATAAACAGTCCGTACGTCTGTATTCATTAGGATCGCGTTACACCTCATAATATTCACATTCCAGCCGCTGATATAAATCTTGGACACCGCAATAACAATTTAAAATCAGCACAGTACGGATACATACAGAGACAATGAACGTGTCTGGTGATGGGGGAAAGCAATTTATGATGTCATGTCCCTGCAATATACGTTTATAAAAGCTAAGAAACGTCTGTTTGGACCCAGAGCACTACACTTAGCCCAGAAACCACTCAAGAAGAAACTTTTTTTTTTGCGGTCAATTCACGATTTTTACCTTCTTTTGAGATAATCGCTACGTCATTGCCAGGAGGGGAATTTCTTCTTATTTTTAATACGATAACTTATATCCGAGGATAATGTAGTTGTTTCTACAAGGTATATAGTATTTATTCGGCGAATAAATAATTATCGTGACAGAGAAGAGGTGCCTGGTGGGAGTTTCTCTCGCAGGCATTTCGCCTCAGAGTGACATGGTCGGGAATCCCTCGCACTCTCTCTGTTTTTTTTAGCAAAGTTCTCACATACCAAGATACCTTCACCTATTTTGGTATATGTATTGGGGTCGAGGATCTTGGGCATATGGCAAGAGTTGTCCGCTGAACCCATTGGATCAGTCGGCCAACTGCCACCTAAAAATTGTGAAGGCACAGAGAATGGAATGCTGCAACCTCACAGCAAACTCTTCTCCCGTCATTCGGAAGGGCGTGAGAATAGTTCCCAATGCCCGACCTACCTGATGCAGGTTTTCTAAGGTTTTCCCTGCATCTCTTTAGGTGAAACACGGGGTAAGATCCTTAAACTATAGCCCCGAGGCCCTAGTCAACCCTTGGCTACCTTGCTCTACCTTCCGCATCCCCCTTTTCAATTCCTTTCCTATGCTATTAAAGGGGAGTTGCCTGTTACAGAATCACCCTGTTAACCCCCAAAAAAAGTAACATGACTACATGAGGTAATTGAATGCCCAATGACAAACAAATGACTGAGCTGTAAATATAATTTGGTATTGCGGTTATTAATATTTGTTTAGCTTTTAATGACGGTGAATATTAACAGAATTTAGGGTAGTAGGGGGACCAGGTGCATGAGAGAGTGTAAGGATGTCATGAGTCTGCGGTTGTGTGGAGGAGGAGAAGGTGGAAAAGGGCTGTGACCAATATCATTGGCGTCATTGATAGAGCTTTTGATTAAGGAGTGGTGGAGATGAGTGGAATTTGGATGTCACTGTGAATGACCCAGTTTCGAAGGTGTGTTGCATGTAATTCTTAGGATTCTGTTTTGTTTGGTTTGAATTTTATTTGAATTGGAGATGACAGTTGATACCCATATGGGGCGGATTAGGGAGAGGTAAAGAAGTCTTTTGGTGGAGATGGAGATTGGTGCGCGTCTGACGATTGGATAGAGTACTTTTTTTGGATGAAAGGTGGACAAGATGGGGTTTCCAGGAGAGTTTGGAGTCTAGAACAAGTGCAAGGTAAGCGATGGAGTTTTTTATTGGTTTTTGGGAACCAAAAAGATAGAATGAATGAGCAAGGAGATGTTTAGTTTAGAGGGTGAATGGGACTATTGCAGATTTGGAAGGGTTTATGCTGACCCTCCAGTTTTTTGTCGTTTAGAACTATTTGGACGAGGTGAAGGGAGAGGTTTGGTGGATTCATCTCCACCGCCACACCTCAGAGGCTATGAGGTAGACTTTCACAACTGGGACACACCGTATCACTTATTCGCTCTACGAATACAAAGCAGTTTTTGGGAAGAATGTAGGGTCAACAGAAGCAATATTGACTTCGAGACTAATTTTAGAAGACAGGATAAGATAAAAACCGGCCTAAGTTCATGGCATTTTTTGAATAACAATAAACTTTTGTCATTCTCCTTTTTTCCCGCCCGATGACATTCCACTTCGCGTGGAAGTTCATATTTCATTAAAAAAATTCACTTCAGAATTTTTTCAGACCACTTGCAGATATTTTATAGTTACATTAATTTTTTCTGGCTTTCTTGCCTATTGAAATATTATCATAAAAAATCATTAACATTGGTTGGTAAATAAGGAAGGTATAATTTATTTTCTATGGAAGAACAAATTGCATTTCCCCCACCGATCGATAAAAAAGGCGATTTCAAAAATTTTAGCAGGCTGTAAAACGAAGAACCGTTTATGATATAGCAGAAATATTTTATATATTTACTTATATTCATGAAAGGAACAAACATGCCAAGTTTCGTAACAATCTGAGATCGTGTGTGTCATGGCTGGGTTGAACTGACACCCATGATTAGGAAACAGACGTTAATTAAATGCACACCAATGCTTCAAGATTAAGAAATATAGTGAAAGTCTTCAGCACTCGGCAAGCTACATTTCAAAAGCTGTTACAAAAGGGCTTGAGTTTTCGGAAAGAAGATAACTTTGGCTCAAAATGTGGCTTGAGAAAAGACAGATTAGAAAAGTGAAAAATAAGTAGTGTTTCGAGACCGGGACTAGACAAGAGAAATAGATAGAGAATGGAGACGACCTTTGACGCTGTCCAAGTAAACGAATCCGTTGCTGCACGCTTTTGCGATTTAGCAACAAGCATTGACGTCCGAGCATTACATGATTACCAACGCACAACTTCGCAGAAAACAAATGTCCCTTACTATCAACTCAGATAACTAAAACAAAAATATGCCTACAGTTTCACCTTTATTACCTCACAAAACACTGCATGACAAAATATTTGAACAAAGAAGGATTAATGGCGAAAATGTGTGTCTTGAAGACAGAGCTAGATTTTACGCGATATCTAATGCTTCATTAATTCCCACTGTAAATTATTCAACTGTGTTCGAACAATTCGATTTAAAAAAAAACATTACGGGGCACGGGGACTGAAATTTGAAATTCCTGTAAATGAACTGCTACTCAGCTGTACACGTGTAGCAAGGTACAAAATTTTGTTTTTGTAAAATTTTTGTTTGTTGAGATTTTATGAAAATTATTCTCAAAATTTTGCAGTTTTGAAAATGTTTTTTTGCGCTTTGTACTTGAATATATTTCAGTTTTTTTACATTAATATGTTGGGCTGTTAATAACTAGCAGTATTAATTTTAAAATTGATTAAAATTATGAGGACTACATTTTTTACTAAACATACGGTTACTAAACTACTTGAATAATTAGAAAACTAATGCTTGTATTTGAGGGTTTTGGTATGTAGATTCTGTAGAAAAATAGTGAAGACAATATCTTAATATTTGTGAGGCATGGAAGGTTTTTGTTACCAGAAATCATGAAGCTGAAAAAAACGCATTGTCTGAAAAAAGTAATAATTTAGAATCAAAAATATTAATTAAAATTATCCTTCAGCATGCTAAACTTTCCTTCATTTGTTTGGCAGTTTATTTATTCAGTTTACTGAATTTATAAGCATATTAATATGAAAAATTAGAAACTTCAATTCCCGTGTCCCTTAAAAGAATAATAAATATGACGCAATTTTAGCAACCGATTATTTTTGACATCTAAACACAATATTATTAATAGTCATTGAGTGTACCGTCATTCGGAAGGGCGTGAGAATAGTACCCATGCCCGACCTACCTGATGCAGGTTTTCTAAGGTTTTCCCTGCATCTCTTTAGGTGAAACCCCGTGTAGGATCCTTAAACCATAGCATGGGGGCCCTATTAACCTTTGGCTACCTTGCTCTACCTTCCGCATCCCTCCTTATTCAATTCCCTTCCTATGTTATTAAAGGGGAGTTGCCTGTTTCAGGATCCTGTAAACCCCTCAAAAAATGTGTCTTAGGAAAGGTCGTACTAGGCCCAGAAAGCGAATTTGCACAAAATGGCGTTCAAGTAAAGACTATGAATTAACTATGATCAATTCCAGAATTGTACTAACAGTGCAAGTCAACGAGAATTTTTTTTAGTGTGAAACTAAAAAAATAACATGCTCTAGTCGGTAGATTTAGTAATGGTGTAGCTGTGAAATTACGCTACTGTTGTAACAAGTCATCTCTACCATTGAAGAAAATAATTACTCGATATTGGTGCTCGTATTACTTGTGGCTAGTAAGAAACAACCCACTCACTTATTATCAATAAATAAAATTCAAATGTCTCCGATCGGCTCAACGGACGTCAACGAAAATCTTGGGGATTAAAACAGGAACTTTCGTGTTACTTTGCAGGGATCAGAAGAAATGAATATAAATATTTGTTAAAAGCCTCTTTGGCGCTCCAAAGCCGGCGGGAGTAGAAAACTCTCAGGAACTGACAGCGCAGTTTCTTTGGCAGCTCTGACTTTTTTTTTATTGAGAAAACTTTTATCCGAAGATAGTACAGTTATGATTACAACATTTTTAGATATTTATTCACTGAATAAATATTTTACATGATTACTTGAATAAATTGTGAAGTCCATTGACACTTTAAAAGCGAAAGAAACGACAGAGCTGTGAACATAATTATTTCATTGCAGTTAATAAAATTTGATTGACTTAGTGTTTGCGGTGAATATTAATAGAGTTAAGGGTAGTAGGGGGAATCAGATTCAGATCAATAAAGGAATAGTTATTTGAAGAGCGGAGAATGAGTTGAGAGAAATTATTTTTCGGTTATACCTGTACCTGTTATACCTGTAAGAGGCTATGACCAGTGGCATTGGAGTGACTGATGCAGCCTCTGATTAAGGAGAATATGCATTATTTTATTGTGGTGGTCATGAGTGGAATTTGGATGTCATTGTGATGTCTTCTCCTTGCAGTACGATTTCTTTTCCATATTCCGTTTTAACTTTATTCATTGTCTGTTCTATATATAAGTAAAAAAGCATGGGCGACAGACTGCATCCTTGTCTTGCTCTTTTCTTGATTGCAGCTTTCTTTTCTTCATCTTCTATTCTAATTACTACTGCCGGCGTTATGTAGAGGTTATGAATTAGCCTCCTTTCTCGATTCTAGTTGTCTTCAAAATCCTTATCTTACTCCTTTCTTGATTTCTGCTTTCTTTTCTTAGTCTTCTATTCTAATTACAGCTGCCTGTTATCTGTAGAGGTTGTTTATTAGCCTCCTTTCTCGAAATTTTATTCCAGTGCTCTTCAAAATCCTTAATAGTGTGTTCCAGTTCAGATTATTAAACGCTTTTTGTAATGTACAAATGCCATGAACGTAGGCCGGTTTATTCGTATCCTGTCTTCTAAAAATAGTCATATCAGGAAAATTAATTTTATAATTTCAGTTCCAGTTCCATTGTAAAAGTAACTTTAATATTTAACTGTTCAAAATTTATTTGATGGTCTTCATCAAGCAAATGATTGATATATATCTTATAATTAATTTCGGCTAAATGTTAGAATTTACTGAAACTTTGTCTAGAGTGAAATTTGAAACTATTTGTCTAGTTGTTAGACGCTTGTTGTGAAGTATAACATGGACGTTGGCGACTGTTATTCCAGCCGCGACTTGCAGCCTCCGTCGTGCATAATAAAGGTAACCTTTCCGAGGGACGAAAAGTGACAAGGACATCTCGTCGCTTCCTTCCTGTGCGGCTGTCTGCTCACCGGAATACTAACCTAGCCACAAACACACATTACTCCACTTTACACCACTACTACACAAAGTAACGGTTCACTTGTTGTGGTATTCAGTCCTAAGGCTGGTCTACATTCTAACCTCTCTTCATTGCCGAATAACTACCACAATGTCTAGCGCATTCGATCCTTGGCCTCCACACGCTTCCCTCTAATTTTAAAAAACCCTAATGTCTCAAAACGTGTCCTATTAATCTATCCTTTCTCTTGGCCACCGTCCTCCATATTGTTCGCTCTTCACCTATTCTGTTTAGAACTTCCTCGTTTCTAATTCTATCCATCCATCTCATTCTCCTATAGCACCACATTTCAAGGGTTCTATTCTTTTCCTTTCCCCAGGTCCTATCGTCCGTGTTTCACACCCATATAACTCCACACTCAATACCAACGTTTTTAGCAATGAATTCCTAATATTCACACTTATATTACCCGTAAGTAAATTCCTCTTCCTTCTGATATTTGTGTGTAGTACACTGCTACCATCACCAATGCTGCCCAAGTAGAAAAATTCCTTAACTTCCTTCAAAATATCCCAATCTAACAGCCTTTTCCCCATTCTATGCTCCATTACCCTTTCCCCCCTCTATTAATCCTTATATTGAACTCTTTCTCCAGGACCACGTTCATGTCATTTACTATGGTTTCCGAGTCTTCTTCTGACTCCCCTAATGCTACAATATCATCGACAACGCGTATGGTTTTTATTTCTTCTCTCTGCAGTATGATACCTTTTCCATATTCATCGCCATTCATCCAATTTCTTCATCGCCTGATCTATGTATCAGTTAAGCAGCATCCTTGTCTTACTCCTTTCTTGATTACAGCTTTATTTTCTTGATCTTCTATTGTAATTATTGCTGCCTGTCTTATGTAGAGGTTATGTATCAGCCTCCTTTCTCGATATTTTATTCCAGTGCTCTTCAAAATCCTTAATAGTGCGTTCCAGTTGACATTATCAAACACTTTTTCTAAATCTACAAATGCCATGAACGTAGGCCGGATTTTTCTTATCCTGTCTTGTATAATTAGTCGCAAAGCCAATATACGCATACAATGTTTTGATCGACTACGAAGAGAGTGTTAGAGAAGAGCGACGGACGCGACGTGTAAACAGGAAGACGCTACCCGCGTCTGATCGCGCGTGGTGTTAATTTTAACCGGGAGGTCCTTTTTCCTATCCCCAAGGTTGGGACTGTGGCAATTTACATCGCTAATGGCTCCTCAGCCCACGTACCAGCAGACACGACCTCCGCGGGACTTCACGGTACCAAACCGTCGTAACGTTCAAATATGAACAGAAGTAGTTTAGTTAGAAAAGGAAAGCACGGAGTGCATACTGGAAATGACGAGAAATAAGCCAGATGAACAGTCACGAAATTAATTGAAATTTTTAAACAATGTTGCAAATAGTTCGAAAATTTATAATTAGACGATCACCGTGAAGTTTATCCCTAAATATAAAACACACTTTAATTTTATGTCCCGAAATCTATATATCCCTATTTCCCTTGGACAAGCCATAACTTGAGAACCACTTTACAGATTTCATTCATCTTTTTTTATAAGTTCTCTAATACTATAGTACAAGATTCTTATGGAAAGAAAAATTAAGAAAATACGATAAAATTACATTTCCGAAAATTTAACTACGAGAAGGCTACCTTTTATACACGCGTTTGAATCTCTAATGTCATTCCAATACTCTTGTTCTGTTATGCTCCAAAACGGCTCAACGGATTTAAATAAAAATTTCAACGATCGAAACAGGAATTTCAACTTAAAGTTTCGTGTATGTGTTATTTCTTGCAGAGTTCAGAAGATATTAATGTAACTATTTATAAATCCATTGAGTTGCTGCGAGGAAGGCGGTGTGAAAATCAACTGCAAGTTAAATCTTCTATTAGTCGTTCCTATACCATTCATTCCACCTACTGTGTTGTTATAAGGGTAATTTTGGCAGCATGAGAGAAAGAGGGGGAGTGAGGGAGAGCAATAACACTCCATCTATTGTTGTAAACAATGCGACTTATAAGGTTAGCCGTGAAGCGATCTATGAAAGTTTCAGGGATTGAAACAGGAATTTTAACTTAAAGTTTCGTGTACGTTTCATTTTGATATCTTGCAGATTTCAGAAGATTTTACTGTAAATATTTATAAGTTCATTGAATTACCTCGAGAAAGGCGGCGTAAAAATCAACTGCGAGTTAAGACTCGTATTAGGCGTTCCTATACCATTCATCCCCCTTACTGTGTTATTACACGCGTAATTTTGGCTGTATGAGCGAAAGAGAGGGCGAGCAATATCATCTATTGTTGTAAACATGTTCAAAACCAACTGAGACTTATATACGGTTTGCCGCGAAGCGATCACAAGCTCTCTTCCTCTCATCTTTGTCAACCACTGGGCTGGACGGACGTGTTAATACAGTATTGATAGATTGGCATTCATTGGTAATCAAATACAGTTTCTTTGCAACAGCAAAACATAGTACGTTTCGTGTGTTTAGAGGTTTATCGTCGTGTTTATTTATTGTCAGTGATATTAAAAATGCCACCAGTGAGTCGTCAAAATTTCTGTTGGTGTACCTGTAACGGAAGTAAAGTTCATAATCTTCGAGACAATGAGACTGAAGAAGAACGTAGGCAGCGTTCGAAACAAACAGAATGTGAATTTCTCAAGCGAGATCTACTACTGTTCCGGAAGAACCCATACCGTCGGGTTTCAGGCGAGAGACGACAAAAACAGATGGTAAACGTAACTATTACCTATGAACGTTTGGCGTATAACTTCCGAATGACGGGGAGGAATTGGTGTAATTTTTATATGTAGTTATTTTTATAGCATTTTCCCAGACAATATTTGTGTATAATTTGAACCCCTTGCAGCATGTGATGGGTGGGGGTGGAAATGAGACATATGAAAATAACAAGGAAATTCTCGACTTTGGGGTCGAAACTGGTGTAAAGGGGGTAGCTGTGTTACATTACGACCTTTAATATGCGATTTAAGTAAAAATTCATCTCTTAAATGGGGAAGAAATTTTATTCTATCAGAGTACTGAAGATATTTTTAGTCCTGTTATTGTACCGGGAATATTTTGGACTGTCGATATACTGGGAGTATATTTGAGTCTCATATTGCCAGTTTAGTCAAGGGTTGGCCAAGAATTAAATAATGTGCCGGGTTAATATAAATAAGTACCCAGGCAACGCCAGGTCTCCAGATAGTTTGTCAGTAAAATATGCACAACAAAGTTATTGAACTTGATAGAATTCAGATAAGCCACTCTTCGCCATCCAAACTATCGTTATTAAGTCGCCTTAATCTGTGCTGATGTAGAATTGTTTTCATACGCAACATACCAACAAGATAGAGTTGGTACTATCTAAAAAAGTAACTTTCCGAGCAGTACAATTTGCATGAAATTGCTTGAAAACAATATCGGAAAGTGGGGCTACAATCCACACAACCGTCCTCGACTTCGTCGCAGTCCCGAAGAAAGTTGGACGCCGGAACAGATCTGTTAAGGTTCTGACGGTCAGTATCAGCAGAAACTGCCAGTATTATAGAGTGTGAACGGTGGACTGACACCGTGAATCACAGATATCTAGATATGTTGATGGTATTTAGTCCCGCCCAAATCCCCGCCTCCAAAGTGGTGCGGCCAGGACAAAGAATTTCTACCTGCAACCCCCGTTTGCCGTTGCAGAGTGGTTAATGACCCTATTGCGACCCAGAGGAAGAAGAAGCTTTCTCAATAGCTGCAAAATATTATACAATTATTTTTCAATCTTCTCGCAAACCGGATACCACAAATAAAGAGATTCGGACAAATAGTTCATCCTACACATGCCACGTCACGTGCAACACATTCATTGTAGTCAATTTACTCTTCACGGAATTTCACGGAAAAGGCATGTGTGGTTGAGTCCTAATTATTTTAATTAATATTGCTGCAATGCTTCGAGTTTAAAAGAAATGTAGGATGAGCGGTACAAGGCTCTTGTACCTAAAGGAAACAATAATAACCCATAGGCAAAACGAATGTCGGTTACAATAAAACCAGAAAATTTTCATGACACGAGTATTTTTGAAAAGGCTTTTAATTAAAATTATTAGCGGTAGTAATTTTATGTACAAGTTCTTCTAAGGGTAGGAACTTATTCATATTCCATATTGAATAGTTAAAATACTCGTAATAAATGTTAATAATTGCCTGCTTATTGCTCTCCTTAAGATTAAGTATTTCGCCGATATTTATATCCAAACCAAGATATAAAATAGGCGAAGTAACAATTTAGAACACCTATCAACCTATTACAGTAATCAACTTTCACTCTATTACCGGATATCTCCAAATAAATGCAGAATCAATTTGGCTCATAATTCTATTATCCTTTTTTTCTGCACAGTTGCACTTGATCCAATTCGAGAAATTTCTTGAATTTCTGCTTGTTACGAAATAATGCATTTTCGCTGAAATTTACACAGTAAATAAATACGTATACTTTTACGATTCTTTCACGAAATGTCAACGCTTCGGTGTTCTATTAGTGACAATTGCCATTATTATAATAATAGATACGACATTGTAGACATTTTATCTTTGTTTTCAGATGGTTTCAAAGTTAGTCTGTTTACTTTATAAGAGCCATTTGAGTAAGACGCAAAGTCAACAACGAAACGTTCTCTTTATTTTATAATGTTTGTCTATTAATATAAGGTGGTATGTATTTTTATTGGTCCCACAGACGTTAATAGCGAAACCGGTTGATCTGTTTCAAATGGACAACTGCTTCCACTGGCAGGCAGGCAACTGGAGACTGTCATCATTGATTGACAGTGTAACGTCGATGCTGCACCACTCTACCCACATGTCGCAACAGTGACGGACTTCAAGCCAACAGATTTTCTTTGGACACACAAGCAAATAACCACACCGCCTATTTACATAACGAACGAAGGACAAATGTTATTGACGTCTTTGAAAACTGGCAGCATGTAAAATCCCACGACACAGGATTTTACGTTCAGAGAAAAAAATAATACCTCTGCAATGAATTGTTGATCAAGTAACGCGTGGCAATTTCCTATTTCTACAGCTTGAACTATGGGGCAATAGATTATTCCTCATCGTGTTAAAAGGTCATTAAATGATAAATCACTGAAAAAGAAAAACGCTCCTCGGAGGAGGAAATAACAATAAATAGGCTTTCACGGCATTTGTAGATTTAGAAAAGGCGTCTGATAATGTGAACGGGAACACGCTAATAAGTATTTTGAAGACAACTAGAATAAAATATCGAGAAAGGAGGCTAATATATAACCTCTACAGGAGATGGCAGCAGTAATTAGAATCGAAGACCAAGAAAAGAAAGCAGAAATCGAGAAACGAGTAAGCCAAGGATGCAGTCTGTCGCCCATGCTGTTTTGCTTATATATAGAACAGCGATGAAGAAAGTTAAAACGGAATATGGGAAAGGAATCATACTGCAAGGAGACGAAATAAAAACATTACGCTTTGCCGACGATATTGTAGTATTAGGGGAGTCAGAAGAAGAGTTGGAAACCATAATAAATGGAATGAGCGTAGTCCTGAAGAAAGAGTTCCATAAGGATTAACACAGGGAAAACCAAGGTAATGGGGTGTAGTTTGGGAACCAGTGGAATAACAAAGGGTCGTAGATTGGAAGGGATATTTTGCCGGACGTTAAGGAATTATGCTACTTGGGAAGCGTAATAACTAGAGTAGGATAGCACAGGCAAAAGAGGGATTTACTTACGGGTAATATAAGTGTGAATATTAGGAAATCGTTGATAAAAATGTTTGTATGGAGTGTGACGATATAGATGCGAAACGTGGACGGTTGGAGTTGGGGAAAGGAAAAGAATAGAAACCTTTGAAATTTGGTGCTATAGGAAAATGGATGGATATAATCACGAACGAGGAAGTTCTAAACAGAATAGGGGAAAAGCGAACAATATGGAGGACTTTGACTAAGAGAAGGGATAGATTAATAGGCCACTTTTTAAGACACGAGCGTCTTGTAAAACTAGCATTAGAGGGAAGTGTGTGGGGTAGAACAGAAGAAAGAAGGCCAAGGATGGAATACGCTAAGCAGCTTAGAAAGGTTATTGGTGTGATAGTTATATCTAAATGAAAAGGCTTGCAGTCTAAGGAATGATTACCACAACAACAACAGGCGATTGCTTCAAAACAAGTTTACTTTCAGTTTAAACATGTCATGCAGCTACGAAAGTTAAATAGCATTTAATAGCACGTTTTCCCGGCGATATTTGCACAACGAAAGACGATGAGACAATATTTGTCGACAGCATACTATAGTGGACTTTGACCCGATATTTTAGACCTTATCCGTCGAGACACGAGCAGAATCTCCTGATCTTTCTAATAGTCTCAACTAGAAAACGATATCTGGTGTGTTTCATTTTTTAGCGCCAATTGTCACCCTAGAATTCATCAAAGTGTCTCCAAAGCTGTAAGCCCTGGGACAGTAATGACAAGTTCAAATTATGAATGTCAAACTACTTGATTTATACCAGCAGGATTACTAACATCTCCGAAAAAAAATAGGCCTAATACTTTTGGCAGGACTGATTTGTGTAATTTTTCTCTATTAGTTTCGTGACGTACGCACGATGTTTACCTTAGAAACGAGTTTCCAGGGTCGCTCAAAACTGGGATTCTTTTGGACGACATCGACTCTGTGGAACGACTGACTTCTAAGAAAAGCCACGAGCTGAAATTTTGCAGTCGTTCATCCAAGGCCTCACAGTACAACCTGTTAAATTATCACGCGGGACTCGATTCTGAGATTATGCCAGCCACTGGCATGGAACGTCACGTCACGTCACGTCACGACGCGTCGCTTAAACCCGGGCCAGGTCAGGGACTCGCTTTCATGAACCCAGCTCATATGTCCATTCAGATAGATACTCCTTTTTCGACAGCAATTCTTTTCGCGTCACGCTGAACCATCATTGCGGCCAGAAGTTTCCAAATTCAAACCATTCCGACAGACATCCTACCCGGTGTTTCCAGTGGTCATTTAGGTCAAGGTCAACTGGAGGTGAATGAGGAGTAAATTGAATAAAGCACTGTAAGATGTTCTTTTACGAATCGTCTGTGAGCAGTTGTTGCAAAATTAAAATACCAGTAACGAGTGCGAAACGTTCAGCACAAAGATCTAAATCACGAAAATGCTGAAAATCTAATAACTTGTCCCAAATTTTTCAAAAAGTGAGCGTTTTACACATCTGAAGAGACACCTGCCCACGTTCTCGTACCAATATACATATTTCTTAATTTCTCTTCATTTGTTGGCTACCACAGACAAAGGAACTCGTTGAAAAAGAAAGTTTCAGCGCAGTGTTCTACAGAAATTTGTCGACCAGAGAAAAGCGAGAATTCAAACATATTCTTGCAACTTCCGACATAACTTCCCAGTAAGTAGCTTCACACTCTTATGAAGAGCAACAGACGTTATGACCTATTGAAATTAAATATGTCGTGGCATGTGATCTGAATGGTATATTCTATTCAAGTAGGCTTGTTTCACATTATCCGCAGACAAAGTCCATCAGACATCCCTCTTATCCAAAATAAAAAATTAAAGTAACACACTCTTCAGAATCCTTTCCAATTATCTTACTAACCGCTCGTACTCAGGCAAAATTAACAATCATTCCTTCAAAACCTTCCTCATCTCCTCTGGCGTCCCACAAGATACTGTATTAGCCCCCATTTACTCCTGTCATCCATCCACTAAAACAATATCCTCCACCAAACCTCTTCCTTCACCTCGGATATTCGCACCGTCCAAATAGCTCTAAACGACCTGGGAATCAGGGCAAAAAACTGGAGGGTCAGCATAAACCCTTCCAAATCTGCAATTCTATCTTTTTGGCTCCCAAATCGCAATAAAAAACTCCATTACTTAGCTTGGACTTATTCTTGACTCCAAAATTTCCTGGAAACCCCATCTTACCCACCTTTAATCCAAAATTAACAGTAAAATAAAACTATTCTATCCAATCCTCAACAGAAACGCATAAATTTCCATCTCCACCAAAAGACTTCCCAAGCTGCCCCATATGGTCATACACCTGCTCCATTTAGGGATCAACTGCCAGTTCCAATTCAAATAAAATCGAAACCAAGCAAAACAGAATCCTCAGAATCATTTCTAACTCCTCGCGGTACTTTCGAAACTCGGTAATTCACGATTACATCCAAATTACACTCACCTCCACCACAATAAATCATGCATATCCTCCTTAATCAATAGCTCCATCAACCACTCCAATGAGACTGGCCATAGCCTTCTTCCACCTCCTCCTCCACCTATAGACTACATCCTTCCACTCTCTCATGCAGGTATAACCTAACAATTAATTAGCTGGCACCTCATTCTCAGACTCTCAAAAAAATAAAATAAACCTCTTCTTCTTCTCTGTCATGTGGTACACCTACCACCATAAATTCTGATAATATTATCCCACCAATAATTTTTTTTTCTCCATGGCTCTACAGCCCATTGAGGGCCTGGGCCTGCCGAGTAGACTGCGGACTGTCATCTTGCATGACACATACCGAATTTGGAGTGACACGTGATCAGCGTATCGATCCTCCAACAGTCTTAATCCCGGTCTTCTCGACCATGACAACACAAACATACAAGGCCATGCCAGGATTCGAACCCGGGACCTGTGGGTTGTGAGGCAGCAACTAGAGGCTAGCCACTACACCACAGGAGGTCGGCCCGCCAATAATAAGCTTAACAAATATTAATAACCGCAAGAACAAAATTATATTCACACCTCAGTAATTTCTCTCAGTATTACATCGTGTAGCCATGTTAATTATTTATTCGTCGAATAAATACTATATATCATATAGAAACAACTGTACTATCCTGGGATATACGTTATCGTAATGAAAAGGAAAAGTAATTATCCATTTTTAGGCGGATCTCCCGCGCCTTGTAAAAGACGGCCGAGGGACAGACACCCGGACAAAACCCCTGGATGAACATTCCTTATATTTAATTATTTTAAATTATGCCAATAAATGAAGACTGAAAAATTGGACATCCAATATTTAATAACTTATAAAAATGAACAGTTCCTATGACATCATGACTCGGACGAACGAATATCGTACTGTATTACACAATTTTGTACTTGAGACAGATGGATGCAGCGATGTGGACACGATTTACATCGAAGGATGGAAGAGTTGACGCAAGAGAGAACCAGAAGAGGACTAACTGCAAACATCCTGAGAACTTTGTTATGTAATTATTTTGGTTCTGACGTTGGAAGTGTCACATGACAAATGGCAAAAGTAGAAACTTCGATTAATAATATGAAACTAAATAAAAGAAAGTGTACCTTGATTTTTATCTTTCAAGAAAATAAATACAGCACGAATGTATAAATGATACAAATAATTGTCTTCCCAAACGCATTTTTATCCTTTTCATTAACAACATTAAAGTGTGGGAGTAGTTCTTCGTGCCCGGCATCTTGATTATCATTACTTGTCATCAAATTTGTTCCTGGCCACAGGGGTATTCAAAACTTCGCCATCGACATCTTCCGTTATTTTAAGCTAGGTTTACACGGGCAGTGATGTTCGTCGAAGTTGTTTTGGCTGTGCACTGCCTACCGTTTACAACTTGGGCAGATAACTGTCCACTTCTTCACTTACATCTCTGTGCAAGTGCTGCCCTCACTACAAAAAGGACAGAGAACTCTGGTGCATGTTTATACTTGTCTGCTATTTCTTGGCAACTACGACCGGTTTCAATGTTGATGTTGCATAGTGTCGATATATTGTTTATATCAAGTTGAATATTTTCTCCTTTGTGTTTCCGCGCACGCATAATGCCCGTGTTTCATAAACAGAAACTAATCACTTTGCGTTTGTGCTAGAAAAGGCGTAACGAATGAGGAGGAAGGTCAAACTTAGTATTACGCTATACTATATATACGTAAAAATGAAAACAGTTATTTAGTAATAGTGCTTTATATTATTACTAGAGAAATTAAGCAATAATAAAAACAGTACCCGTACTTTCAAGCTGGATTTCAGTGTTAAATAGGCTGGGATTTTATTACTTGTTATTTTATTCTCCTTAAAGGTGTCAATTACTGAAAAAACAAAATGAATTATTTTTCATTTCGTGTAATAGTAGTATGTTTATAGCTATATATCATTATTACGCGTAGTTGTTTTGTCAGTTAGTTTTTGGCGGACAAAAATTCTTTTTTGAAGGTTAACCTAAAAATTTATAGGCTCATACAAAGACACACGAACTTAAACCTAAATGCTTTATAAACGAAACTACTCGCCACTGTTCACAACAAAGATTCACTTACTCCAATCGCACGTGTATTGAAAAAGCAAAATACAAACTGTTTACCATAGTGGAATCGATAATCATCCCTGCCACACTGTTCACAATCGATAATTAACAACCGTAACTGGCCAACTGGCCTCCTATGTGGGCAGCGTCTAGGTCGGTGGAGGGGGAACGTCAGTCATGACTGACATACTGTTGACACGCTCCAAGAAAAGTGAGGCAGTGCTCTCGTGTCAGCGATGGATTGGCAGTTGTCAGTGCAGCACTGACGCTTGTTGACACGCCACTGACATCACTGCCCCTCGTTTTCTGGCAGTCATCACTGCCCGTGTAAACCTAGCCTTATTAATGCGGAAGGATTAAAAATATGCTTGGAACCACCGCAGCCATTGTTGTCAGGGAAGCATTGTCGTTCCCCCGGACGAACACAGTCGCCTCCGTCCGGTTTTTTCCCCGTCCCCAAACAATGTGAAAGGGGCCATAAGCTTATTCACTGCACCACACTCCCGTATTTTACCCGGCCCGGGTGATCCGGGTGAAAAACGGATAATGTGAAAGGAGCCGTACATCGCCTCATTAATTCCCTCCCAGGGCTTCAGATCGTTTTTCGAAAATTCTCTCATAGTTTTGCGAGCCACGGGAGCAGAAAGAGGTTGTCACGTCTTCTGGCGAGCGGGTCTGCTGAGTCCCCTATCAGCTTGTAGTCTGACGTGACTGACTGTGCAGGTAAGGAAACACATTAGCATGTTGACGTACGTACTTTTGCGTTCTTTGTATCGGCCGTCCGATACCCACGGCTTTCGACGTTTTTTCCGGGCCACATCCTCGCTCGCTAAGGACCCTGTGCAACTAAGTGGAACTGTGAGGAAACGCTTTGCGTCAACGTCTCCGAGTAGCTGGACGGATTTTCCTTCAGCCGTCGCGTCACGGTCCCTGACATTACATTACTTACTATCTCGCAACTATTTGAGGCCTCGCTGCCTATATCAGGCCTTGCCACCCTACTTTCACCATAATAGGATTGACGGATTGGGCGCTGCGGGAGTTTTCTCGCAGGTGCTTCAACCCAGAGTGACTGTGGGGCTCACCTGATCATGTCGGGAATGCCTCGCACTCTCTCTGGGTACTTTTTATCAAAGTTCTCATATGCCGAGACACCTTCACCTATTTTAGGAGGTATATGTACCGGGGTCAAAGATCTTGGGCATATGGCAAGAGCTGTCCGCTGATCCCATTGGATCAGTCGGCCAACTGCCTCCTGAAACTGGTGGAGACACGGAGAAGGGAATGCTGCGTCCCCACAGCAAACTCGTCTCCCGTCATTCGGAAGGGCATGAGAATAGTACCCAATGCCCGACCTACCTGATGCAGGTTTTCTAGGGTTTTCCCTGCATCTCTTTAGGTGAAACACCGGGTAGGTTTAATAGCCCGGGAGCCCTAGTTAACCCTTGGCTACCTTGCTCTACCTTCCGCATCCCCCCTTTTCAATTCCCTTCCTATGCTATTAAAGGGGAGTTGCCTGTTTCAGGATCACCCTCATGTAGCCTGTTAACCAAAGAAAAACTTTCGCCATCCCGCTCCAATGAATCTTTCATTTCTCCCCACACTTTTAAAAAAATCGTACATAATTCTTTAGCGTTGTTACATCAGTGAAGCTTATATTTTCAATTATGATTTTCAATCGCTACAAGAAAAGCTTTGTCTCACTCTTCTGCGATACGCAGAGATCTACTAATTAATTAATGTATAACAACTTAAAGACACACAGATGAATCAAACTTTGTGGATAGGTTCGCAACATTTTGCACTGTCTTTTGCTAATGTTTAGACCGTTTGAAGAAATAGTTTGAAATGTATGAGTTGTCTAAATCGAGCTATATAAAAGAAAGACAAAAAAATTCTAACCACTTTTTTTCGCCAAATTGCACGTATAAAATGTATTCAAATTTGCTTATTTACATATCATAAAATGGCATTAAATTCTGCAAAAAATGAGGCCTTTCACAATCGCGTAGGTCAATCCGAATGAACACAGTGAGGAATGAACACAGTTAGGGCTCTACTATTTTGACGACGTTTTGCTTATTCTCTACACTCAACTAGTTGACGCCACGCTCTGTGTGTCAGATCAGTTCCATTGTCTTGTTCATATCGCTGTACGCACTAACCGCAACATCGCCCTCAGGTCTTCAGTTCCTCATTATGCGAATTACCTACGTTTCACAAACGTATCTCGGCTCCTTAAATATCATTATGAGGATGCTTCATAAAAAACCTAAAATTTAGTCTTAGTAAGTTCGAGTCATAAGTTCTGGTGGTATCTTGACGAATTTTAATCACCTTCGTCCAGTTTTTTGGGGGGGAAGGGAAGGGGGTAACAGGCTACATGAGGTGATTCTGAAACAGGCAACTCGAGTTTGATAGTATAGGAAGTGAATTGAAAAGGGGGATGTGGAAAGCAAAGTAGCTAAGTCTTGACTAGGGCCCCGGGCTAGAGTTTAAGGATCCTACCCGGTGTTTCACGTAAAGAGCTGCAGGTTCTCATGTCCTTCCTAATGACGGAGACATACGAACTCTATCCCAAATGCTTTCTGAACCAAACTTGTCGCCACTTTCACAACAAAAATCCACTTACTCCAATCGCACACTATACCAAACTGCACGCGTATTGAAAATGCAAAATATAAACTATTTACCGTCGCGCAATCGATAGTCAGCCCTTCCACACTGTTCACAATCGATAATTGACAACCGTAACTGGCACTAACTGGCCTCTTATGTGGGCAGCGTCTGGGTCGGTGGAGGAGGAACGTCAGACACGACTGACATACTGTTGACACGCTCCAAGAAAATGAGGCAGTGCTCAGCGATGGATGAGAGATGGTTGGGGGAGAGGGGGAAATATTCAAATGAGGCTAATTTGGAGTAACCCACAACGTGCACCTTCCCCTTGCACGACAATAATTTCAATTTAGTTTCGGACCAGCACTAAACGGGTAAAACTATCGAGAAACCAACGACAGAAAGGATAATGGATAATTTAGCCTCCTCCGGCAAAGAAAACATGAAGTATTACGCGAAATGAAGACCGATGCCAAACTGTTCTCAGTATAAGAATAAACTGTATTCGCCGTTAAGCAATTATTGTGTTATGTAAGAATAGTTTCTGATGACACAATAACTCCATTAATAGTCAAAGAGGTGTTATGTTGTAACGAGCATTAGTTGCTCAACTGATCGGAGTTAGTTCACTGGTCGGAACATTTCTCATCTGATTCTGTAAACACAATGGCAAAATATTCACACTCATTCAAAGCAGAGCTCATAAAATGGTCAATTAGAAAAGATGAAAAATAAAAATACGATTAAATTAAATTAGTTTATAAAACTTGAAATGAGTTCAAAAAATTGTAGAAAGTAGCTAATTACTATTAGCAGTTAATGCGAGTCTGAATAAACAAATAAAAAACCAGATAATCTACAATTTTATGGTAATTATTTTTATCTCTACTAATTTTCCCATTGTTTCCTTAAGGGGCAGAATAAAATACACAGTAAAATCGTGACAATCATACATGATTAAGAAAGTAATTAAATTATAACACATGAACATGCAAATAAAATTAAAATATTATATATATGCATGAAACTTAGATACTTATATGTCATAACAAATAATCTAACGAGTATCTAATAAATTACAAAGAAAATATCTAATGTAGTTATTTGTAATTTAGTTACAATACTGACGTTTTGTCGAAACAGAATATTTTAACGTCGACAAAGACTAAGACATAAAAAATGAAACTTGAAAAACCACGCCACGAGTTAGATTTTCACCAATTAGTGCTAAATTATTTTCATTTATGCATGTACACATTTGAGAAAGTATTACATTGTGAAATAACAGCGTGTAGCGCAGTAGGGCCCCTAATCAATTTTATTCGATTTTTTTTTGGATTTTTGAATGATCTAAAGGTTCAACAAGAGCATTATGGCTCGGCGACAGGTAGGTGAGAAGTGCTTTTTCCCGGCGCCAGGCTGCCGGACGGGAGACATGCCTTTCTGCGGATTTATAATACTACGCTTATTTTGCTGAAGGAACATTCACCCTTCAAAGCGAAGGACATTGTTCCCCGGTCATGGAAAATTGCGCGCTGGACGAAGGACTCTTGATTATTGGCGGAACAAACATCACGCGGGATAGTGTTTTCCCTTGGAGAAGGGATATACGAGTTCAGCTGGGAAGCGAGAAGCCGAAATATATTCAGAATGGTTCTAAACGTTGAGAGGGCGAGGAAGTAGAGATAGAGAGTGGTTCAAGTCGTAGAGAAGGCGAGGTGGGAGGGAGGCGAAAGAAGGAGTGCAACAAGATTTGAAAGTGAGGTTTGAACTGTTGCTGTTTACTGAGAAGGTATTGAGAACAAAGAAGGCAAGATGGAAGAAAGGGGAAAAACTCGGATTTCCGCAATTACCGGCAATACCAGGTTCATCTTACTTTCCGCAATTTTTCTACAATTCAACACAAAGGAAGGAGGAAGTTCCGGCCATTTAGAAATTTGCAACAAGACAGGAATGAAGATAAAACAGGTTCTTCAAAGGGATTTTTTATTATAAATAAAATTATTATATTATATCCTAAAGAACAAGTAATTTTATTAATTAATTGGAAAAAACTATTTACCATCGTTAGTCTGGTTATTCTATGACGAACATGTAATTTGTGTCCGTTCAATAAGAGAAGGCTAGAAATAATACCGTTAACAAATTTCTCATCAATATCGAATGGTTAGCAATTCATAACTGTGCTCAATTAATATAATTATAAGGTAAACTATCTCAAGGGAGAACTATTTTAAGGTTTGACAATTAACTGTACAATTTTTAAAATTAACTGAATTTAATTCGCTGCATGTGAACTTTATTAATCCCAAAATTTATAAAAATCGAGTCCAAACCAACTACGTTTGTTGTGTTGCAAGGGTATTTATATTAGCCCGGAAAATATTTAATTCCACACAAATCGGTTAAATATTTTATTTTCCAATGCCGATCAATGTTAGTTTCACCATAATCGGAATGACAACTCACAGTACCGTAATCGAGTCAAGAAAATTTCTGATACCTTATATAACCACAGAACTTTGAATATATTATAAAGTTCCTACTGCCCCATGTTGACAAATAAGATTAAGGGGATCCATGGGGCAACCTCGACGATCACAGGGGTTATGGGAGTTTCTAACTGTAAGAGAGGATAGTATAAGACATATGAAGGTTCGAAGTTGCGGATGGATAATGTACTACGGGATATTCGTTATTAATTAAAGTGTTGAAAGAGTACGATACTATATCTCAAAAGTTGTCGGCATAATAGGAGTATTCCTATTAGTCACTTTATAAGTTGAAAAATAGTTTCAATTTGAATTTTGTAATATTCTCCTTAAAAAAGAGATTTAAGTTTAATGGCGCTTAAGTTATTAAACCTAGATTTAATACAAGCTTACTGGAATTTCAAGTACATGGAAAATAAATGAAGACACTTTTAAACAAAATTAAGAATAATGGACATGATTTGTCTAATTCTTTTGTTGGTAAATATAGGCTGAATTTAATGTTACATATTTATTTCATAGAAAAACTTTTTATCATACGATTATTAGTTGGTAAAATAATTGTTTCAGAACATAGAGGATTAAAATAATGTGTTTACAAGATTATAAAAATGTATATACTTAACATGTAGGCATGGGGGTAGGTTAGTGCAGTGATTTTCCTACTTTAGCAGATGGTATGTGAGAGGCATACGACGTGTGTGGGTGAGGGTTGACAGGCGGTGAACTGATTATTGGATGATATGAGGATGTGGTCTGCGGGCATGATGGTAAGGTGAATGTTCAGGAGGAAGGATGAGGTCGATTGGGAGTTTTCTTTTGAGCCTAGGGAAGCGTAGAGATGGAGGAGGATTGTCATGGAACTGCTGGATCATAGGGTTTGGAGATTTGGAGATTACGGAGTATACTTTGGGAATTTTGATGATATGGTGGACGACGGAATTTCTAAGGTACCAGGAGAGTTTGTAATGGTGCGTTGAATTATGGTATGTTTTGTTTGAATTTTGGTTGAATGCATTTTGGCTGTTGTTCCCCATATGGAGGAGGCATATGACCAGGTGGCTTGTATTATGGAGAGGTATATGAGGCGTTTCGTGATTATGATAAGAGGGGTTTTTCTGTTAAAGATGGGATATAGAATTCTGAATTTATGGTTGATTTTGGAGAGGAGAAGATTAATATGAAGTTTCCACGAGATATTTGAATCAAACAAGATTCTTAGATAGGTGGTTTCTGTTTTTGTAGGGATAAAAGAATTGTTTAAATAGAGGTGCATTTGGGGAGCAGGGTTTTTGGTTAATGTGAATGGGACGGTTATTGATTTGGTGGGGTTGATGCTGAATCGCCATGTTTGGACCTTTGCTCTAGTCTGTTGAGCGCTGATTGGAGTGAGATGAGAGAAGAGGTTCCATAGGAAATGGTTTTGTGGTCTGCTAATGTTGGGATGTTTTAGGAGAAGATGTTGTATGTGAAGGGGGCAATGACACTTCCTTGTGGGACGCACGCAGCAACTGAGGGTGGTTGGGAGAGGTGATTATTTATTTAGACAGAGAAGGTTCTGTTAGAAAGGAAGTTTAGGAGTATTCTATAGCGAGTGTCATTTAGGGAGTCTTTAATTTTGGATAGTAGGAAGGGCCCTAGTCAACCCTTGGATACCTTAGTATACCTTCCACATACCCCTTTTCAGTTCCCGTCCAATTCCATTAAAGTGGAGTTGTCCGATTCAGGCTCACCCTCATGTAGCTTGTCACTCAAAAGAATCCAGTATCTTCAGAAACAAAAATAGACCCGGTGTCATAAGAGGGTGCCAATTCACCATGTCTCATATTCAATGGGACATTAAGAATAGCATAGTTCAGTTTCTGAAATTGATTTCTCTAGCTGAACATATTAATTCTAGAGGTTTATCTGAAAACAACATTGGCACAAAAACGTACGTCAGTGCTTGAACGATACTCTGCCCCATCCTTGGATTGGCCGTGCTGGGTCAAACGATATGTCGTTGCTCTGTTGGAAACCGAGATCCCCAGATTTAATCCCTTGCGAATTTTTTCTTACAGCTTGCATTCCCCCAGGACTTACAGCAACTGAAGCGGCGGATAACTGAAGTGCTCGAAACATTAACAAAAGATCTCCTATCACGAGTGTAACGGAAACTGGAATATCGCATAGATATTGGCCGTGTTACCGCAGAGACACACACAGAAACGTATGTAACTATTGTTTCACTAGAAATGTGATTTAAGCGTTCACAGGTATGCAAACGTTTAGTTCCACTCAATATGAAACACCTTGTACTTGACACATCTGCAGGTGTCAGGGCTGTTTTACCCAAACAATCTTTGTTCCAGGGCCTAAATAACACCTTGAACACGTTTCACACCCTTCCGTCTCCATTCCCAGGGCTGAAGAAAAAAACTCGTATGTTCAATGGCAGAAGTAAACTCGGTGACTTTCATAACCCAGGTTTCGTCACCAATCTCAGTTGTTTTCGCGTTAGTTTTAAGTAACATCCCTCAGTTTCCATCCCCAATGGTGTTCCCTTCTCCTTGTGGAAAGAGGTCGAAATTATAGACAAAAAAACATTGCGAACAACTCTATGTACCTCAATGACTTCGAAAAATACATTCTGCCTCATTTACCACCTCAACCCCCGACCTTAGGAGGGGTATTCGAGTCTTTATTAGAGATTGTAGATTAACCTGTACTGTTGATTTTGTAGACCGTTGCCTCAACTGCTTTAGAATAAGTGAAGTGATCTTTCCACAGGATATATGGCAGTAAAGAAACATTCTCAAAAGGATATTTTGGGCCCTGCTTTGAAGTTGCACCAGTGAAGACAGCAAACCAGCGTCGATGTAATCTTCCTGGAGAGAATCTGCTAACGCAGCGTTGACGTCAGAGATGCGATGCATAATTCAAGGGGAATTGTTTGTAATTTCCGGCGTTACTCACGACAGGTCGTTCACATCCGGTCGCCTGCTGTCGCACACTCAACACTTCCATGTAAAACACATCCCTAAGCAGTCTCGTAATATCGATTCGATGAGAAATAAGGCAATATTAAGGAGCCGTGGTTAACGTTGCCTTTGAAGTAGCGACGAACAGGGAACATTACGGACAAACAGGTCCCCCAGTAACCAGACAAGTCAATTTCGGCTACTACAGAAACGCTTTGGAACAGGTTTTATCAAATATAATCAACAATTAAACGACTTAAATTATGCATTAAAAAGCAAACAGGCTAGATCGATGCAATGATGTGAACATTAAATGGCAATTCTCTACTCCGTCAAAATCAATATCAAAACAACAGAAATTAAATTCTAACTATTAACACGACTATGATTGCGCAAATATTGTAATAAAGTGATTTGGTGTCTTGTCACTAAATATTTTTCATTATTTGATGTGGTGTATTGGACACAAAAGTAACTGTTTGAATGAGAATTTTAGAAGGAATGTAAATAGTGGTTGTTCTACATGTTTTTCTGTTTTTATTTAAATAATTTTGCACTGTTGAAATCTTTTGGGGGTAAGGGTAAGGTGATCCTGAAACAGGCAACTCCTCTTTACTAGCACAGAAAGGGAACTGAAAAGGGGGGATGCGGAAGGTAGAGCAATGTAGGTAACTAGGGCCTCGGGGCTATGGTTTAAGGATCCTAACCGGTGTTTCACCTAAAGAGATGCAGGGAAAACCCTAGAAAACCTGCATCAGGTAGGTCGGGCATTGGGTACTATTCTCACGCCCTTCCGAATGACGGGAGACGAGTCTGCTGTGGGGTCGCAGCATTCCCTTCTCCGTGTCTCTACAAATTTCAGGAGGCAGTTCGCCGACTGATCCAATGGGATCAGCGAACAACTCTTGCCATATGCCCAAGGTCTTCGACCTCCCAAAATAGGTGAAGGTGTCTCGGCATATGAGAACTTTGATAAAAAGTACCCAGAGAGAGTGCGAGGCATCCCCGACATGATCAGGTGAGCCCCACTCTGGGTTGAAGCGCCTGCGAGAAAACTACCGCAGCGCCCTGTAGAAACTGACGGGTTTTTTTTTTTGGTTAACAGGCTACATGAGGGTGATCCTGAAACAGGCAACTACCCTTTAATAGCATAGGAAGGGAATTGAAAAGGGGGATGCGGAAGGTAGAGCAAGGTAGCCAAGGGTTAACTAGGGCCCCCGGGCTATGGTTTAAGGATCCTACCCGGTGTTTCACCTAAAGAGATGCAGGGAAAACCCTAGAAAACCTGCATCAGGTAGGTCGGGCATTGGGTACTATTCTCACGCCCTTCCGAATGACGGGAGACGAGTTTGCTGTGGGGACGCAGCATTCCCTTCTCCGTGTCTTCACCAATTTCAGGAGGCAATTGGCCGACTGATCCAATGGGATCAGCGGACAACTCTTGCCATATGCCCAAGGTCTTTGACCCCAGTACATATACCTCCTAAAATAGGTGAAGGTGTCTCGGCATATGAGAACTTTGATAAAAAATACCCAGAGAGAGTGCGAGGCATCCCCGACATGATCAGGTAAGCCCCGCAGTCACTCTGGGTTGAAGCGCCTGCGAGAAAACTACCGCAGCGCCCTGTAGAAACTGACGGGCCCCCGGCCTATTGTTTAAGCATCCTACCCAGTGATTCACCTGCAAGAGAAAACCATAGAAACCTGCATCCCGGTGACGCAGCATTGCCTTCGCCACTTTTAGAAGGCAGCTGGCCAACTGATCCAATGCGATCAGCGGACAACTCTTATAGTATGGCCATGGCCTTTAACCCCAGTGCATTCGCCTACCAAAAGTGATCTAGGTGCCTCGGCCTGTGAGAACCTTAAGAACGAGGCATACGCATTACAACTTAATTTGTACGTCTTAAATTGTTACACGAGCTGTCTGGAACTTGTGTATAGATGCGGAAGCGTTATTCTCCATCTCCGATTGTCGCGCGAGAATGTGCACCTTATAGGGCGATTTATTTACATCGCAAATCATTTTGTTGACTGATTGACGTTAAGGGCGGGACCAGGAGAGGAAGAAAAATTCGCTCGGGGGCTGAACGTCTAAGATGATGGATGTGTTAAATCTGTGCCAGTTCATTTCACAAATTTTGTGCCTGTAATTCATAACATTGACCGAGGTTTTAGTTGAGACCAGTTATCAGTCATCGAGGGAGAAAACGCCCGGATGAGTGCTGATTTGCGGGTCTGAACTCTGGTTCGTAATCCACATACAACTCAAAGCCAAGAATAGCAGTGGCAGCTTTGATATGGGTCGAGTTCGACCCAAAAAGGAGGAAATTGCAACGAGAAATACACTGGAAGGTCCATTATGTCGACCCCTGTAACCTATACTGCCAGGCAGAGTACATTTTGTAGGAAATATTCTGCTGTATGAGAAGGCCCATATTATACGATCCTGAGTTTAGAGATCGAGAATTGTTAGTTTTATTAAATTAATTTTATCATTTTTTATGTAAACATAAATGTAGTGTTTAAATAAAAGTTCATTGTTAATATATGAATATTGCAGTAAACTAAATAATATCCCCCCTATTCATTTCAGATTTTTCCTCTTCAGAAGGTGATGAAGCTTATGAAGTCAACTGAAGAAACCAAATGTACTATAACTAGTATCATGTACAAACATTGTTAAAAAATTGACAAGGCGTTAATTGATGTACTATTATGGCAAAATGATAAGGCGAAATCTCCATTATTGATGTCATATTATTGGATACAATACAAAACATGACAACTTTTTGTGCGTTTTAATCTTGTGTTAGAATTGTACTTCTGTTTCGTTTTAGATTATAGAATAGGACTAATATTATATGCATTAGTACTCTGATTAAAGTAGCGCTATCCTGCACGGCACACAAGCTGTATGCAAGGTGGAACTCATATATAAATTCAACCTACTCCTTGGTTTTTTCAATCAACTAACTACTGAACGTCAACATTGAGATTTAACAGTTAATTCTAATATGCACAGCACGATGAAAACTGTCGATTCTAAAGTGATTTTCATATTGCACATTAATATATTTTACTAGTTGAATATAGTCCCGCTGTAATCTTTCGATGTTACGAAGAAGTAACAAGACTGAGAAATTGAATCGGTGGTGACTTTGCTTCTACCTAAACAATGCATTCGGCACCTTCATTAAAAACATCAAACTTTAGTACCGCGTTGAAACGGCGACAACTCACTACATAACTTGTTGCCGTGGTTTATTTACTAACCGTTTTCGTAGACTGAACCGCCGAACAAACAATACCGGTTTCCGGCGGTAAAGCTTTCAGGGCAAAGCTAAATACATCTGCAAGTACAGAATACATTGCTATTAAGATCACACAACAGATGTGGAACAGTTCCTCCTAAAGACGGATTTACACCACAGGCTAATAAATTATAACATCAATGATCGAACGAGTTTAGAAATATTCAGACGGTTGCTTTCTTTGGTAAGAATATGATTAACAGGACTAAAATCTGACTTCACTAGATAATAAGGCAAGCAAAGTACAAATAAAATTTATATCGTTATCCACGTAGCTCGATGTGACAGGTGCTTTTCATTTGTTTTCCTGTTGGGTTTCACATCCACCACAATCGAATTTATATTAATTTTCTGCATCACCTCTAATATCTAACGATTCTTCTTGGAAAATTGTATCAGCCTCTTCAATATTTGCAATTTTAGTTCTTTGAGCTTGCTACTGAATATGTCAATATCCTCTAGAGTTACATGACTTTTATATACGAGAACTGAAGAAACTGATGACATTCTCTCTTCAATTGAACAAGCAAGTGGCTAAAGTTAGATAATGACAATACTTCGTCAAGCTATAAGAGTTTTATTAGCATCTTGAAACTGCACATTGACATAATTAAATGTCTTCAAATTTAAGACATTTTTTACTGGATTTCACTGTTGATTCAGGTAAATCTCATGTGTAGCACAGAGAATCACCAATCAATTATTTGGCGTTATAATTGTATACATATTTCTTCTTTCTCCATGGCTCTGCGGCCTATTGAGGGCCTGGGCCTACTGTGTCGACAGCGGACTGTCATGATGCATGACACATTCCGAGTTTTGAGTGACACGTGGTCAGCGTATCGATCCTCCAACAGTCTTAACATCGGTCTTCGCGACCATGACGACACAAACATCCAAGCCCAGACCAGGATTCGAACCCGGGACCTCTGGGTTGTGAGGCAGCAACTAGATATATATAATTAAAAATACAACGAACAGGCGAAGACTGCTGGTGCCATAAACCTAGGTGACGCGACAGACCGTCGCCAGACAGATTAAGAAAATTTCCAGCAGACTTAGGGCAATTGCCCTGTAATTTTCCAAGATGTTTTACCCCACCACCTGGATGACCCCAAGGGAGAGGCTTTTGAAACGAAGAGGCGGATTAGGTGAAATATGCCACGTGAGAGGCGGTAACAAGAAGAGTGGTAGGGAAAAAGCGAGTCTAGAAGGGAAGCTGGGAAGAGAGAAAACTGACAGGACTTCA
>CM067382.1:1622795-1704710 GCA_034510155.1 Eucriotettix oculatus
AAAACAATTATGATCACTGTTTCATTACTCCGATTTATTCGTAACTACCGCACTAAAGATATTATCGCAGACAAAGATATTGCACAAAACAAAAAGATTACAAAGAAAGACTCGATTAACAGATATAACATTTCTTCCCCGCAGAGAATAAGGAACATATATTCAATGGGGAATATCAAGTATCGTGGATTGTAATATAATGTGTTACGAAGGTGAGTATCGTTGAGTTGTCTTCCGATTCCGAGCAGATCGACGTAATGTCTCTGGAGAACGATCATCATGCAGAAGGTGTTCCGCTTGACCCAGACGTTGAAGTTCTCGCTCTAATTTTCTATTAACTACTCGTTCTGGTTGACAGGTTGGTTCTCGAGTAGGTTCCGTCGAACCTGCCGCTGATGTACGATTTCCGGAGTTAGCTCGTGGTGGCGTTGCCGGATTTTCAAGCAGGCGATTGTCGTCAAAGAAACGGATACGTCGAGGGGTCGTATTTGTTGCTTGCAGATGTAGATCGTCATCATTTGAACTCGGTTCATGACGAGTATGGATTTGATCTACGTGACGTTTGTATCGACTACCACCAAAACCGATTTCGTAATGTAAATCTCCCAATCTCGTGATGATAACACCAGGTAGCCACTTGTCCATACGAGGATTTCCAGATAAGAAATACACTGGTTGATTTGACCTGAATTCTCGGAACTTAGGAACAAATTCTGACCGTTGTTTGTTGGTCATCTTCGTGTGGGTATCTTCAGGTCGAACCAGGTCAAGTCTCGTTCTTATCTGTCGACCCAAAAACAGCATCGCTGGTGATTGTCCCGTAGTGGTATGTGGTGCTTTTCGATAATGACGCAAGAACTCGTTTAAATCATGCTGCAGAGATGTCTTCGTAGTTCCCATTGCTTTGAGGGCGTCCTTGACCGTTTGCACACATCGTTCAGCCTGTCCATTAGTGGCTGGGTGATAGGGTGCTGATAGTTTATGATATTTGACTCCACTCCAACGAAGGAAGTCTGCAAACTCCGACGACTTAAACTGCGTCCCGTTGTCCGATACGATGGTTACAGGAGCTCCATGTGATGCGAATAATTCTTCCAAGATAGCGATAGTAGCTGTGGAAGTCGATGATGACGTCATTTTAACCTCCAGCCACTTGCTATAAGCGTCCACGACAATGAGAAGCATCATTCCTGCTACCGGTCCTGCGTAGTCAATGTGTACGCGTTCCCATGGTCCTTTGGGATATTCCCAATGGTGCTCTCGAAATTTTGGTGGAACATGTGCATGTCGTGCACAATCAGCACAAGATTTTGCAACACGTTCGATTCCAGCGTCAATACCGGGCCAAAAAACGAATGAACGAGCCATACCTTTCATTTTCACAATTCCAACGTGGGCAGCATGCAAGTCATTTAGGATTGGTTCTCTAAGTGATGGCGGAATGACAACACGATGCTCAAACAGAAGACATCCTCCTGCCAGTGTATAATTACATTCAGGAGCCTTGTAACGATGATGGATTAGACTTTGCCCACTTTCCAATAGCTGTACGATTTTGCCCAAATCTGGATCCTTGCGGGTTTCCCGAGTGATATCGTCTGCGCGGACTGGTAATTGTTTTATCTGGCACAAGATGAATTGATCAAAGTCGTCTCCTTCTCCTTCCTGGCGTTTGATTCCTGATTTCACCTGTTTGATTGTGTCATTTATTGAAGGTAAATGCATGCGAGAACAGTAATCTGCGTTCACATTGGCCTTTGTTGGTTTGTATTCGACTTCAAAATCAAAATTAGTCAAATAATCAGCGTAATTAGCCATACGACTAATGCAGAGTACGGGTAGTGACTTAGATGGATGGAGGATTTGGGACAGGGGCTTATGATCAGTAATTAATATGAAATGGCGAGCATAAACGTAGTAGAAGAACCTGTCGACAGCCCAAATGATAGCTAATGCCTCTTTATCCATTTGTGGATAGCGCTGCTCCGTTTCGCTGAGAGTTCTGCTGGCATAAGCGATCGGTCTCTCCAGCTCATTACTTATCCGATGTGACAATACAGCTCCAAGGCCCGTTTTACTTGCGTCGGTCGCCAGTACTAACGGCAATGATGGATCATAAGGTATGAGCACCTGAGGTGAGATTAAGATATCTCTGATTTCCTTGTACGCTTTATCACATTCAGGCGTCCATTTGAATTCATCCGCCTTGAGTAGATTCCGAAGAGGACGATCTTTCGTCGATAAGTCTGGAATGTGTACGTTGCTTTGCCAAGAAATAGCTGAAGTTGTTCGGGTGATGTTGGTTTTGGTGCATCGCGAATTGCTTCAATGTGCCTATCGGATTTATGGATTCCTTGCTGATCTATTTTATGACCAAGAAATTCGATGGTTGGCGTAGCGAAAACACATTTTGCTCGATTTAGGTGTAAACCATGCTGTTTCAAACGATCCAGTGTTCTGTCGAGGGATAACAGAAGTTCTTCGAACCCGTTTGCAAAAATGAGCAGATCGTCGAAGAAATTGAGTACGTTGGGCAGATCTTTGAGAACAGCTTCCATTCGACGCTGCCAAATCGCTGGTATACTAGCTGCTCCGTATACTGCTCGAGTCGGTCTGATGAGTCCATGAGTCGGTGTGTTCAAAGTCAGTGCGTGACGAAACTCTTCATCGACCGTAAGATGAGTATAGGCGTCCGTTATGTCTAAGTGACAGAATAAATTTGCTCCTCGCAAGCGACTGAAAAGGTGTTCTGGCTTAGGTATCGGTTATTCATCGACGATCATTTTCGGGTTTAAAGTCGGTTTGTAATTCCCCGTTATTCTCAATGCTCCGTTCTTTTTTGTGACCACATGTGTCGTGGATGCCCATTCTGAATAATCTACACGTTCGAAGAAACCGGCTGCTATTTTCTCGTCTATTGCCTTGGCATAGGCGTCGCGCAATGCCAATGGAATTTCGCGAGGACGAGAAAACACAGGTGTAGCACCAGGCTTCAAGTGCAGTTTTGCAGGTGGTCCGATCAGTTTACCGGCAACATTGCTGAAAATGTCCTCATACCTGGATAATAAGCTTTTGAGGCAATTCTCTTGCTCCTGCGATAGTACTGGAGTTGTCGTGATCACTGTACTGATTTTTTCTGATGGGGAAAATAAATCGACGAAATTTATCTCGTTGACAAAAGGTTCGATCCATTCTCTCCCTAATAATGCGTCAAAATCTCCGTCCACAACATACAAGTGTAGATTTTTTGTCGTTTTGCCTATGGAGACATCTACCGATGTGTAACCCAAGCAGTTAATTGGATGACCTGTGTAGCTGACGAACTTACGATTGGTTCTCTTCAGGGGTCGTTTGGTCTTGATCAGATCGTAGTGTTGTTGATTAACTATTCCACACGGTGCTCCAGTGTCCAATTCCATTTCAAAGTCGTGTCCTTCTATTTGAACATTTATTACCCGTTTATTAACTCCATTGACTTCGTTGATTTTTCCAAATCTGTGAAGAATGTCGACATTTTCGGCGGTTATCTCCGTAGTTGAAACTTGGTTCGTTTTCGAAGTCATAGACCGACACACTTTAGCAATGTGACCCTTCTTGCTGCACTGATGGCACACAGCATCTCGGAATGGGCACTTGATACGAGGATGTGGTTGACCACACCCATTGCACATCTTCTGATTCTCGGAGCTTGTTTGTCGCCTGGAGTTAGTTTGCGATTTTGACGTTTGGCCTCGATCGTTGCTCGTAGACTGTTGCTTCTGAAACTTTTTGTTTTTATTTTTGAATGCTGGTTTTCCATATCCCAATTTATTGGTCGATTCTATTGTCGAAGTGCTTGGCAATCCTGGATTCCTCACATCATTGGCTGAAGATCGTGTTGCTTCTAATGTGTGAGCAATTTTATATGCGTCATCGAAGGTTTCCGGATTTTTGGCGATTATTTCGTCACATGAATCGCGAGACTGAAGTCCATGCAACAACTGTTCAATAAGCATACGATCGACCGCATCGCCATATTCGCACTTCGAAGCACCCTGTTTCAAGCGAAGGGAAAATTGGGCCACAGTTTCTCCCTTTTCTTGCTTTATTTGACGAAACTTAATACTTTCGACATATTTATTTGATTTACGATCAAAATGTTTTTTGAGAATTTCCTTAATTCGAGCGTATGTGACGTTCTCGGGTAAATCAGGACTTACCAAAAATTTGAGAGCATTGTTCAGTTCAACGCCCATATAAACTCTAGCATAATTTGCATGATGTTCTCCTGATATTTTGCTCAGTGTGAGCGCCCAGTCAAATCGTTGGAAATAATCCTCAACTGTACTTCCTTCCGAAGATCGATATTCGCTTATCGTAAAAGGTGGTGGTCTTCCCGTCGGATTGGGCTGATTTCCATCGATGTTTTGTTGTCCTGCTTGCAGTTCAGTCAGAGAAGATTTCAGAGCTGTGACCAACAGCTGGGTGACTGTTTCCGTGAGTTCGCTTTACTCAACCATGCTTTGTTGAATAGGTTATGTGCGATCAGCATGAACGAACGAACAGTCTCGGTGTGTACCGAATTGGTGCGAGCAGCGAAAGCGATGTGCGAGACACTTTATCGGTTGAAACACGATGGTATCGGTCTTATTTCCAGTATCAAATTTGTCACGAGTAAGCACAGACCTGCAGTCAATGATGAGTAACAAAGAATGTTGAGTTGCGAGAATATTGTACGGCGCAACCACACCGAAGCCACGAAAAAAGTGAGTTTAGGTCCACTCTTGACGAAAAGATGTCGGCGAAACTTTTGAAAGAACTGCGTGATGTTCTCTATCTTCTAACGATTTCACCGAATATCCCACTTCTGACACCAAATGTCGTGTATTGGGAATATACAGAATAAAACAATTATGATCACTGTTTCATTACTCCGATTTATTCGTAACTACCGCACTAAAGATATTATCGCAGACAAAGATATTGCACAAAACAAAAAGATTACAAAGAAAGACTCGATTAACAGATATAACACTGACAGGACTTCAAACGAGTGGAGAGGAAGATGAAGGTGGTTAAGTGGAGTTCTTCAAAGATGTTCGAGGAAGAGACAGCTTTTGCCAAATGCTGAATAGAGAATAGATAACTCTCATAACAAAATCAACCACCTCCATATGCAAAATTAACCTGTGGATATGCCGACGGTCGCTAAGCTGCTGAGAGGAAGGATCAACGCTTGGTAGGAGAATGCAACTTCCGCCTTCACACCTTCCCAGATCCCAGAATTACTGCTCCGGACTGCCACAAACGACATCCAGCCACTAAAACAGGCGTGTCACTTGCGTCTTATGTGAATCTGCACGCATCCCGCCCACGTAAATCCCATTCAATTACATAGGGTCTCACACTTTGCTTAATTCAAACCCCTGAGCGAGTCCAAAATAAATAAATTGTAAAGAACCCCGTAATTTTGTTATAAATTAATAAAGCACTTTTATTAACTTAATGAAATAATTCAAATATGATGCTTTTAATGTTTATTTAAATTATAGTAAAAAAATACCCCATTCAATTAAGCCCATATAAAAAGCTTATTTTACACATGAATACTTTCAAAGTATCATATAATGTTACAAAGCGAGTCGAAGATGTACGCTGTGACAGCCACCGCATTTCTGTGTGCCAAAATAAGGTAATAAAATTTTCATTGTACTCCTGGCAAAGTTGTCTTTACATTAGATTTGATCTTGCGTGTAACATACAAACAGTACAATTTAATACATTTAAACTGACACAGGGAATTTAATGAAACCCTAAGAAAAATGGTTATAAATAATATTTTTTGACTAGTAAAATTGAAAGTGTTTTTTTATTATTATATATAAAAACTATTATCATACAGATTATCAGTTAGGCCAATATCGATACAGTGTATACAATGTACAAAGTCATGAAAATAAGATATGGTAAATAATTAACATAGTTGCGTGAGGGTAGGTTAATCCGTTCGATTAACCTACTTTAGCCGAACAGGTTAGGTTTAATTGTGAGTATCTGAGGGGCATACGACGTGGGTGTGTGAGGATTGACAAGCAGTGAACTGATTTTTGGAGGATATATAAGGATGTGGCATGATGGTAGAGTGGGTTGGGGTGTGCCTGAATGATCAGGGGGAAGGATCAGGTCAATTGGGAGTTTTCTTTTGAGGCTAGGGAAGCGTGGAGGTGGAGGAGGATTGTCATGAAATTGTTGGATTGTGGGGTTTGGGTGGTTGAGTGCGCTTTTGATTAGGTTTGTTATGGATTTTCAGATTACGGAGTTTACTTTGGGAGTTTTGATGTTATGGTGGATGATGGAATTTCTTAGGTATGAGGGAGAGTTTGTAATGGTGCGTAGTATTATGTTTTGTGTGGTTTGAATTCTGGCTGAATGGGTTTTGGCTGTTGTTCCCCATATGGAGGAGGCATAGGACCAGGTGGGTTGTATTATAGAGAGGTATATGAGGCGTTTTGTGCTGGTGGTGACAGGGGATTTTCTCTGAATTTTTGGTTTATTTTGGAGATAAGAAAATTAATATGAGGTTTCCAGGATAGTTTTGAGTCAAACATGATTCCGAGGTAGGTGGTTTCCGTTTTTGTAGGGATTAATGAATTGTTTAGATAGAGGTGAATTTGGGGAGGAGGGTTTTTTGTTAGTGTGAATGGGATGGTTATTGATACTGATTCGCCATTGTTTGGACCATTGTTCTAGGTTGTTGAGTACTGACTGGAGTGACATGAGAGATGAGGTTTCATAGGAGATGGCTATGTCGTCTGCTAGTGTTAGGATGTTGTGGGAGAAGATGTTGTATAGGAAGGGGGCAATGACACTTCCTTGGGGGATTGAGTGAGGTTGGGAGAGGTGGTTATTTATTTTAAGAGAGAAGGATCTGTTTGAAAGGTTGTTTAGGAGTATTTTGTAGTGGGTGTCGTTAAAGACGTCTTCAATTTTGTATAGTAGGGAAGGGTGGTGGATTTTATCAAACGCTTTTTCGATGCCAATAAAGGTGGTGATGAGGGATTTGGGATGTTGGAGAGACAGTAGTACATATATATATATATATATATATATATATATATGCATAAGGAAGCAAGAGCCACAGACAGACATAAGGGGACTAGAATGTCAACGAAGGTGTGTTGAAAGTAACCACAAGAACACTGACAGAAAGAGTACAATCGTTTTCTTGTTAATTCCTTAAATTATTGTATTCTGTTTCCTAGATGTTTATTATGTCACGAGAATAATTATTTGATATTAAATCATTAATTAGTTAGTCATAAATCTCGTACCATAGAAAGAAAAACCATTAATATTTTAATGACCCACTGTGGGGCTTATCTAAATAAAAAAACATTTTTACTTGATTACAAAAGAACAGACTAGGGGCTGATGGGGACCATTGGTTAAGTATAATATGGCTCTGCAATGCTTTCAGCCAACAATTTCTTTAATCTGGAGCTTTAAAGTTCAATTTATCAATCAAATCGACGCAATCAATGTCTTCATTCCCTTAGTTGTTATGGTATTGAGTCCTAAGACTGGTCTACATAATTCCCTAATCTGCTTAGTCTATTTCATCCTTCGGTTCTGACCCCACACACGTCCCTCTATTAATTCATCTCATCTCTATGTTAATGTCCTCCAAATTGTCCTCTCTTCCCCTATTCTGCTGAGAGCTTCCTGGTTAGTTACCATATCCACCCATCTGATTTTCCGCATTCTCCTGTAGCATCCCCATTTCGAAAGCTTCTATTCTTCTCCTTTCTGCAACTCCTACCGTCAATATTTCGCATCCATATAACGCTACACTCCATACAAATATTTTTAGTAATGATTTCCTAATATTGATACTTGAAAATAAATTTAAAATTGAGAACATTGATTCTCGAGATGTGATTTTTAATGCGGTAGCAATACGTTTATAACCATGCTTCATAAATGGGTCCTGCCAATCCATTCTACAAGAGGTGATTCTAAAAATATATATTGTATAGGTAGACTTTTCTTCATTAATTTATTAGCGAAAGGTGACTAAACTACGATCAAACATTAATATTAATTTCACCAAAGACAAATAACATTCGAATAGTTATTGGGCAGTATAATCTATACCAATCAATAAAATTGAAGTGTCTGAATGTCTGTCTGTCAGTATGACAGACGTGTCTCTCTGATAGACTGACTGTGTGACCGTTTGTCTCGAATAGTCTCCGAAACGGATCAACGCATATCAATGAAATTTTGAGGATTTAAAAACAGTAAATTTAACTTAATTATTCGTGTATATTTTATTTTGATATATTGCAGAAGATATTAATATAATATAAATATTAATATAAAAAATTCTACGAGAAGGTTTCTTAAGTTCATTTGAATCTCCAAAAAAAACTGAATGCGGGTTGCCTGGATTCTAGAACTGCCCCGAAACGGTGTTTCAGAGATTGAAACAAGAATTTTTACTTAAATGTTCGTGTATCTCTCATTTCGATATCTTGCAGAGCTTAGAAGATATTAATGTAAATATTTATAAATCCATTAAATTACCGTGTGAAAGGCGGCGTGAAAACCAACTGCGAGTTATGTCTTCTCACTCCTTCAATTGTTGCAGCAAGATTCGTGCCGTAATTAACCTATTGTTGGCAGACAGCTAGTTATCTGAGAAATAATAAACCTCTTTGGATCGTCGATGCGATGTGTACGTAAAATGGTCTTATTTGTCACGTCTGGTAAATTTTAAGAATTAGAAATTGCTCATTTTTAAAATCAAATGAAAGCAATATATAATTAAAGTTTCTGTCTGAAAGCGTGTGAAAGCGGGACCTATTCAAAACCAATTGCGAGTTATAAGGTTTGCCCCGAAGCGATGAATTCAATCAACTTCATCAAAATTCTGGACCTTTTGTTTAGTTTTTAGGGCAAAATAAAAATAAATACTACCACGCGAACAAAGTCGCGAGCATGGAAAGGTTTACATATTATTTGATTACTAGAAGCTTCAAAAGCCATTTTAAGTCAATCATTATTCCCAAGACTTTAATGACTCTTTCGTCAATATTATACAGGAAACAGACAACATTTACAGCTCTTCAGAATTTTCACATTTCAATCCATTTGATTTCGTATTATTGTTAATGTTATGAGTGCAAAATACTGTAATAGGAGAAGAGTTTCACTTCTGGATGTAATGTTCGTGGTTAGATGCTTTGGTGACTAGGCTTACACCCGGATGTAATCATACATTATTTGGAACTCAAGAGGAAAGGAATGACGCGGTAATCACTGGAACTTAGACTGACTAATTCATTTATAATACTTCGGCGAAATTTTAAGAAAATGAACAAAAATTCGCATCTTCATATACCGTCTTCCGAGTGGACTTGGTATTAATGGATTCTTGTGAACTATTGAAGCTTTTTTCGTTAGTTATCATTTACGTGCTTAACAGATTTTCAAGAGTAACAAGACTAAAATAACGTTATTACAGTTGCAGCGGACCTGCTTAATGTAGGATTATGTGTAGGTAAGTAGCAGCGTGTTTTTGCCGCCATTAACGTAAAGCTGAAGAGTTTAAAGGAGCGATGAGACTGGAAGCTGTCCGAGGCACGCGGAGGTCAGCATTGACGTCACTCGGTCACGTGAGGTGGCCACTACAGGTAACCTCCAAACACTACCCAACTCCTAGGCCACCTACAACCACGACCCGTGCTCACAAACACACTAGGAAATATCCCACAGCAGCGCGGAGTAACACGACGCCATTCTCTCTCACATTGCAGTCACTCAACTTGTTACTAATTGTAGCGAAACTCCTCTACAATTATCAATACCTTCTACTCTGTTTCTAAGCGTCAAGTCCTTCATAATTGCAAATCGTAGTGAACAAATAATACAACTATATCCCAACCAGAACGTAGAAAAACGCAACAATCCATTCGATGATTACATCTGCATCTTAAATACTGGCTACAGCTCAAAAGAAAATTTCCCAAATATTCTAAACCAGTGATGGGCAAACTTTTAAAACACAGGGCCAAAGGAAAGGAAAAAAACTTTAAGCGGGCCAATAAATATATGTGTTGTGGTATTAAGTCCTAAGACTGGTCTGATTCAACCCTCCATGCAAAACTCTCTTGCGCAAGCCTTGTCGTTTCCTTACAACTAGAACAACATACAACGTCCCTAATCTTCTTAGCGCATTCCATCCTTGGTCTCCCTATTCTGTTCTTACCCCAAAAACTTCCCTCTAATGCTTATTTTACAAGACCCTAGTGTCTTGCAAGGTGGCCTATTAATCTATCCCTTCTCTTCGTCAACGCCCTCCATATTGTTCGCATTCCCCCTATTCTGTTTAGAACTTCCTCGTTTGTGATTCTATCCACCCATCTGATTATTAAGGATCATGTTGATTTTTCGCGTCCACTAAGACATTTATTTGGAGACATGTGCAAGCTGACAACAGCAGTATGAGTAATATGTAATTTCACAACCAAGAAGAGCGGTGAGGAAAAGTCGGGGGTATGCCAGTGTGTAGGTTTCCCACCCTACTTTACCCTACCCCTTCAATAAACATTTCCATTCTCGCTTCACTTTTTTAAAAGTCCTACAAAATTTTGGAGCGTTGCTTCATCAATGAAGCTTATATTTTATATTCATGACTGCGATATGTTCCAACAGTTAGTAGAGGTCCTCTAATTAGACAATTTTTGAAAATGAGAGAAACACAGATGATTTCGGATAGGTTTGGAAGGGTTTGAACTGTCTTCTGTTAATTTTTTTAGACCGTTTGAAGCCAAAGTTTGACATCTATTAGTTATCAAAGCAGAGCTCTGTAAAATTAAGACAAGAAACCGATTTTTTTCGGCATAACTCAAGTATAAAATGCTTTTAAAACTTTTTATTTACGTATCAAAAAATGGCATTAAATACTGCGCGAAAATTGACAATGTTGTTGTTGCGGTATTCAGTAAAGACTGGTCTGATTCAACCCTCCATGCTAACCTATCTTGCGCATTTCCTTATAAGTAGCACACCACACATCCCCCTAAATCTGCCTAGCGTATTCTATCCTTGGCCTCCCTCTTCTGTCTTAAAAGTCCTCCATATTGTTCGCTTTAGAACTTTCTCGTTAGGGATTCTATCCACCAATCAAATTTCAGTTTTCACCTATAGCACCACATTTCAAAGGCTTTTATTATCTTCCTTTTCGAAACTCTTACTGTCTATATTTCACACCCATATAACGCCACGCTCCATACAAACATTTTTAGCAACTATTTCCTAATATTCACCCTTATTTTACCCATAGCTTGTGCTATCCTACTCTTTATGTCTACTATACTTCTACCATCCCTAGTTATTAAGCTTCCCAAGTAGAATAATTCCTTAACTTCAATCTAACAGCCTTTGTTATTCCACTTCGCTTTCTCTCTATTAAGCCTCATGTTGCACTCTTTCTCCAGGACTTTTTCTGACTCCCCTAATACTACAATATCGTCGGCAAAGCGTAAGGTTTTTAATTCTTCTCCTAGCAGTGTGATTCCTTTTCCATATTCCGTTTTAACTTTCTTCGTCGCCTGTTCTATGTACAAGTTAAACAACATGGGCGATAGACTGCATCCTTGTCTTACTCCTTTCTTGATTACGGCTTTCTTTTCTTGATATTCTATTCTAATTACTGCTTCCTTTGACAATAAATGGCCTCACGGCTTCATACTGTAGGACTCTGCTATTTTGACCACGACAATAGTAAGTGATTGTGACTTTGTCAAAATAATTGAAGTAATTGATGTGGAAGGGAGAGAGACCTTTCCTATCCCCAATGTCGACGCCCAGCTTCAATTTCAGGTCTCTTTCCTTTCCACATCAATAGCCTGGTAATTATACAACAGATAGATTGGTTACTGCTTGTTTACTGTATGTTGGCGACTTCTGACTACATTGTAAGTAAGGTGAGGTAGAGTAGTGGCCGGGTAATGCAAAACAAGGAAAACGTAACAGGTAAGAGGGAAATAAACCTTGCATTAATTACAGTGCGATAAAAAGTTCTGATAAGAATGAAATTTTAGCAAAACATTTTCTTTTGCTGTAAACATAAAAAAAATTGTTTCGCGCGTTACTGGTTTTGAAATAACATAGTGGATTTTCTGTTTTCCCATTGAATTGGAAGTGAATCGTTTGTAGTGTGTGATTTTTATTTTTGGGCATAGTTGCAGTTCCAAATGGCTTTCCCTTCTTTCAGGGGGTTTCTATCTTAACTGCTGCTAACTGTTAAAACTAACAAAATGTTTCTTACCTGGAAACCCGGCCGTCTGCACGATCTTTTAATTCCATTCTTCTTGAAATAATATTGTCAAGTAAATATTCTCAAATTAAAATATAAACGAGTATAGTAATGGGGTAAATATGTGAGCGTCACTCCTTCACGAATCCTGTCCGTTTGGAAAATTTCCACTGTGCTTAAACTGTGTTTTCTCCTGACTTTAAACGATAACGGATATCCTAATTGTGTTTTCATACTAGAGGACTCTTTTTCGAAGGAAAATATATTATAGGTTCTATCTCCAACACATTCTCTTCATTCAGCGAAATGAATACCACAGCCAAATTATACCGAATTAACTTTTAATTAACGTAAAAAAATTGTAAAACGTAATTCTTCTTAAAGAATATCTAAATAATAAATTCAGTTTTACTGTCATAAATATCTTGACCTTTCTTAAACAATTAAATAATACGTTTGTTCCTAAATATCATATTTTAGTATTTTGAGGCGTAAATTATTTAGATAATGTTTTGATATAATAACTTGCCTATGACTCAGAAGAATTGTAAATTTGTTGACATCACTGCATTACTCGACGTTTCACCCCTTGGTTTGGTATCTAATCTCGTGTTTTTAACTATAATGGTACAAAGGAAATGTTTAAATACAATATCTTTATTATAATGAAGAATTAAAACAATATATTTATAGTTTTTCGTCGTGTAATGAACAGATGTGAATAAATTAATTTTTCCGACTTGTATGCCTTTTTTCCATGTATCAGTTGATATAATTTCCTTACTTAATACCTTACTCAATGGGTTGATAATACAATACTTCAAAAATACATGCGATAACTATTTTTCTAAGTCAACAAAATTCCTTTATCTGACATTCGGATTATAACAAATTAATTTTGAAATTACTAGTTATACTTTTAGTAAATAGTATAATGAAATTGTTGGATCCCTTGTGGGAAATCCTCTCCTTTTCTCGCAGTCTCAAAAACATTGAAGACAAATCCTAAATACAAAATTCTTTAGGATGATAAACTTCTTTATGGTATAAACGAACCGCTTTTTAATAACACGTCTTAATGAATATAAAAACTAATTAAAATTAAACGTTCAAAATTGGAAACAAATTTTACTATCTAAATGTAAAAAAAAATTTGATGCACAAATTATTTCAAATGCCTGAGGGAAATGTTGCAAATTGGATTTAATAATGCAGCTGTTAATGTGAAGAGTGATGTCAAAAAATTAAATAAATGTTTCATCATTAAAAAAGATTGTTTTAAAAAATTAAAAGTCAATTTCGAAGTACTACACGACGCATTTCGCCTGCAACGAATGCACATTAAGAACATTTGAATTGTACTGACTCCCCTAATACTACAATAACATTGACAAAGTGTAAGTTTTTTATTTATTGTCCTCGCAGCATTACTCTTTTTCCATATTCAGTTTTGACTTTCTCCATCGCCTGTTCTATATATATAAGGTAAACAGCATGGGCGACAGACATCATCCTTGTCTTACTCCTTTCTTGATTACGGCTTTCTTTTCTTGGTCTTCTATTCTAATTACTGCTGCCTGTCTTCTGTAGAGGTTATGTATAAGCCTCCTTTCTCGATATTTTATTCCAGTGCTCTTCAAAATCCTTAATAGTGTGTTCCAGTTAACATTATCAAGCGTTTTTCTAAATCTACAAATGCCATGAACGTAGGCCGGTTTTTGACTTATCCTGCTAATAACCACTGTTTATATTATAAACGAGTTTGCGTTACAAATAATCACTTCCACACAGTCCTGTTACATATGTCTCGATTTCAAGTTAAATTATTCCTTGTTATATACCTTTACTTTGGAATGGTAATATGCTGCCAAGAATAAGTCGACGAATGTGTTGATTTATTGACCTTACCTGCAAAAAATTGCAAATTTTTGAAACAATGTCAGTGGACGTTTTTGACGTAAATCACCGTCCCCTTGATTTTTACGGTTTGTTGACAATTTTCGTCTAAATGGTTTAGAACAGTGATGCGTAAACCACGACCCCCTAAAATAAGAGAGACTATAAGAAAAATAACATTTTACTCGTTTCTTCTCTCTTTCCTTTTAGGAAAGCAGTCCGTTTCATTCATCACATTCTCCTTCATAATCTTTCAGTCATCAATGGGGTTTAGTAACACAAAAATTGAAAACATTTGTTAAATGTATAAGTATATTGCAAGGAGAAGAAATAACCTTACGCTTTGCCGTCGATATTGTAGTATTAGGAGAGTCAAAAGAAGACTTGGAAACCATAATAAATATAATGAACATGGTTCTGGAGGAAGAGTTCAATATGAGGATTAATAGAGGGAAAACCTAGGTAATGGAGTGTAGTTTGGGAAACAGTGGAATACCAAAGGCTATTAGATTGGGATATTTGACACAAGTTTAGGAATTCTGCTACTTTGAGAAGCGTAATAACTAGGGATGGTAGAAGTATAGTAGACATAAAGGGTGGGATAGCACAGGCAAGGAAGGTTTTTGAGAAAAATAGGGATTTACCTACGGGTAATATAAATGTGAATATTAGGAAATCATTGCTAAACATGTTTGTATGCAGCGTGGCGTTATATGGGTGTGAAATATGGACAGTAAGAGTTTCGAAAAGGAAGATAATAGATGCCTTTGAAATGAAGTGCAATAGGAGAATGCTGAAATTAGATTGGTGGATAGAATCACTAACAAGAAAGTTCTAAACAGAATAGGGGAAAAGCGAACGATATGGAGGACTTTGACTAAGAGAAGGGATGGATTAATAAGCCAGTTTTAAGACACGAGGGTCTTCTAAAATTAGCATTGGAGGGAAGTGTGTGGGGTAAGAACAGAAGTGGGAGGCCAAGGATAGAATGCGCTAAGCAGATTAGGGAGGATGTGTGGTGTGCTAGTTATAAGGAAATGCGCAAGATAGGTTGGCATAGAGGGTTGCATCAGACCAGTCTTTACTGAATACCACAACAACAACAACAACATTGTCAAATTTCAGAATTTAATGCCATTTTATGATACGTAAATAAAAATTTTTAAAAACACTTTATACTTGCGTTATTCCGTAAAAACCGAAAAAAATCAGTTTCTTGTCTTAATTTTACATAGCTCTACTTTGATAACTAATAGATGTCAAACTATGGCTTCAAACGGTCTAAAAAATTAACAGAAAACAGTTCAAACCCATCCAAACCTATCCGAAATCATTGTTTTTCCTCACCTTTTTAAAAATTGTTTAATTGGAGGACCTGTACTGACTGTTGGAGCATATCTTGTAGTCGTTGAAAGTCATGAATATAAAATATAAGGTTCATTGATGAAGGAACGCTCCAAAATTATGTAGGACTTTCTAAAAAGGGGAGGGAGAATGGAAGTGTTTATTGAAGCGGTAGGGTAAAGTAGGGTGGGAAACCTACCCACTGGCCTACCCCCGACCTTTCCCCACCGCTCTTCTTGCTTGTGAAATTACATATTACTCATACTGCTGTTGTCAGCTTGCACATGTCTCCAAATAAATGTCTTAGTGATCGCGAAAAAAACCATGATCCTTAAAACCTGCTGTAGTGATTGATCAGGTCTCGCACCATATGATGCTAGACCCTTCAAAATTTTTATTGACGAGTCTCTGAGTAAAGAAACACAAATACATTCTTGAAGCTGCCAAAGGAGGTAAGCAACTGGAGATTTCTTGCCATTATTCAGCAGTGGGAGCAATATGTCATTTCCAGGAAAAGGGTCGGGGAGAGACCGGTGGGCCGGTGTGCCACCTACTTTACCCCCCCCCCGCTTCATAAAAGTTTCCTTTCTCCCTGCACGTTTTAAAAAGGCGAACAAAATTTTGGAGCGTTACTACATCAATGAAGTTTATATTTATGACTTTCAGCTACTGCAAGAAAGGTTTGGTCTCACTCTTCTGTGATGTGCTGTCGAAGATCTAGTAGAGGTCCACTAATTAAATTAGTTTTTAATAACGTGAGAAACACAGATGATTAATTTTGCGGATACGTTTGCTAAATTATCAGACCATTTACAGCAACATTTTTAAATCTACGAATTGTCAAAGTCGAGCTATATTAAAGACAAAAAGCCCTGACTTTTTTCATTTTTGTCGCCAAAATGCAAGTATGAAATGCATTTTATTTACATATCATAAAATATCATTTAATTCTGTTAAATTTTCAGATCGTTTGAAGCAATATTTGACATCTATCAGTTGTCAAAGTTGAGCTAAGTAAAAGAAAAGAAACAGTCTTCTCTCAGATTTTTTGCCAAACGCACGTATAAATTGGTTAAAATAATTCGTCTCCCGTCACAGAAGGTGCTGCGGGAGTTTCTCTCGCAGGCGCTTCACCCCAGAGTGACTGCGGGGCTCACCTCATTATGTCGGGAATGCTTAGTACTCTGTTTTTTTTTTATCGAAGTTCTCACATGCCGAGACACCTTCACCTATTTTAGGAGGTATATGTACTAGGATCTAATACATGGGACATATGGCAAGAGTTGTCCGTTGATCCCATTGGATCAGTCGGCCAACTGCCTCCTGAAACTGGAGGAGACACGGAGAAGGGAATGCTGCGACCCCACAGCAAACTTGTCTCCCGTCATTCGGAAGGGCGTGTGAATAGTACCCAGTGCCCGACCTACCTGATGCAGGTTTTCTAGGGTTTTCCAGGCATATCTTTAGGTGAAACACCGGGTAGGATCCTTAAACCATAGCCCGGGGGCCCTAGGTAACCTTTGGCTACATTGCTCTACCGTCCGCATCCCCTCTTTTCAACTCCCTTCCTATGCTATTAAAGGGGAGTTGCCTGTTTTAGGATCTCCCTCATGTAATATCTTAACCAAAAAAAGAGAGTCATTTACATATCATAAAATTGCATTAAACTCTGAGTAAAATGAGGCCTTTCACAGTAACGTAGGTCATTACACGTGTGCACAGTGAGGCTTCAAACTCAGGGCTCTACTATTTTGACGACATCAGTAGTTCTTTTATTAATTGTCCTATTTTGTTTTCGTCGTAAAGCTATATATCGGGGGTTGGTAACCTTTATTTGTCAGTAGTCAGGAATATTTGCCATGTATAAAAGACCGCGGGAGAAATGTTATTTGTATTCTAGCTATAAGTATTAAAAGTTTTATTATTTAGAAGATAAGTTTTGTTAGAAGGTTGGCCAAGTTGTGTGAACTAAACTAGAGGCGAGTTCATTAAAACTTTGAAAGCTTGCATTGCGAGATAAAGAAACGTTCAAGGACAAAGGTTCCCTTGTTTTGGCTGTACGTGCCTGAAACAGAAGGCTTGAATACTTGATGGGTGGTCGTTACAAAATAACTCCGTCACCCCCGAATACAATTTTTAAAAAAGTTAAATAATAATAATACATACGCAACTTAAATTTATTACCAGCTAACATAATGTACATAATTTAATTTTAATGTCAAGTTTGAAAATTTTCAGGTAACTTATTGTAATTTGGAAGATAAACCTAATTCCCAGTTCTTCGGTGGGGGGTTGGATCCGACTTCGATTTTACGAATTTCATGTCTGAAAATAAACATTTGCAACTGGTTCACTATTATACTGCGATTCTGTCAATAGCTATAATTCCAATTCTTCCGGCTAGTTGTGGTTCAGCAGAACGCCATTTATTGCGATTATAATTTAATTTACAATATTGTATTTCTGCACATTATAATATCACTTCTTTAATAATCTCACGTTTCATTTTCTTTGTCAATAAGTATTCAATTTTAAGCAAAAATTTTTTTTTACTGGGAATTGTGATTGATAAATAGGCTTTGCCGTTTAGGTTAAGCTGGGGATGGGAGCAGGAGGATATCCTGCTGGGAAAAGAGTGAGAGCCAGGTGGAGGTTGACTTCCTCCTTCCTGGTTTTCCTCTTTCCCTCCCCCCTTGGTCCATGGCCAAGGTAGCTAATTTAAGACTCCTGCAGACTGAGACGACCTTGGCCAGTTTGAGAGGTGTATGTACGGGGGTCGAATACCTTCGGCATACGGTAAGAGTTGTTCGCTGATCCCATTGGACCAGTCGGCCAACTGCCTCTCAATACTGAACAAGGCACGGAGGCGGGTTTGTGGCGTTCCCACAGCAATTCAGTCTCCCGTCATCAGAAGGGCGCAGAAGTAGTACCCACTAGTCCGACCTACCTGATGCAGGTTTTCTAGGGTTTTTCCCTGCATCACCTTTAGGTGAAACACCGGGTAGGATCCTCACACTATAGCCTGGGGGCCCTAGTCAACCCTGGCCTACCTTGCTCTACCTTCCACATCCCCCCTTTTCCAGTCCCTTCCTATGCTATTAAAGGGGAGTTGCCTGCTTCAGGATCACCCTCATGTAGCCTGATACCCAAAAAAAAATAGGTTAAGCTGAAATTTAGGTCTGAGAATTTTATTTCATATTTCCCAATTTATTGTTAAATTAATACTAAAAATTGTAGTAGTAGTAAATTAAATAATTTCCGACCGATTTTTACAGACAGTTTTTAATTTTTATTTATTCGTCGTTTCGACGCGTATTCGCGCCTTCTTCAGGTTTATAAAATACTTCTAAAGTTTTTATATCTTGCAAATTTCTGCTCCGTATTTCTCTTTGATCTCTAGAAGGCTCGAATATGCGCCGAAACATCGTTTAAATAAAAACTTTCTGTAAAAATCGGTGGGAAATTTAATTTGTTATTTAATAGCAGACGTTAATCGATTTAATAATGTAGGAGTAGTAGCGGTTTGAAGTGCCTCTCCACATTACATTCTTTTAGCAATCGCTACGCTGCAATTCACAATACGTAAACTATGTTATATTTGAATTAAACGAATTGAACTACGAATGCATTTATTTAGGACATGTATTTTAGTATTACGGAAAATCATTCTTAATTTTTAATTTTCAGTACTATGAAGGCACAACATGATAGCCCAAGTCTCTTTAGTACATTCCTGAAAAGGTACTTAATTTATCTTATTTAAAACTTTATATAATTAATTCTTTAGGTAATGAATTGGACAGGGAAACAACGTCTAAAGAAGTTAGAATATGATCATTAGGTACATTTAAATTTAAGTTCTCTACTAATTGTAACCAATTTTTAACAAAAAAATGTACTTCACAATTTAAACCTTTTTTTAACCAATTGTACAAAATAGCTGAAATTGTGTGGAGGGGATTATTTGTTGAAGCTACTATAACTCTAAAAGATAAAATAGGTTTATGAATATTGGGTAGAGAATAGGCAGGCTCTTGTTACCTTAGAAGTAATGAATGATGACATGACGGTTTTTATTGTCAATATGATTAACTTTCAAACTTCTGCGGAGGACTTTTAGTTTATCAATGACTACATTATTATTACATATTTCAGAAATTGACTTGTATGATAACATGATGTTGATATTTCCCTGTCCATAGCTACTGTAACTGCACCTGTATCTGCTTTGGTAAAAATTATATCCGGATTAATTTTCATAATTTTTTTTGTAGCACATAAGACATAAGTCATATATAATTTATTGTGAGAGGTTGTATTCCTGAAGGTATTACTTTGCAAAATTTGTGAAACTTCAGTTCTTAATTTATTATGGTCAGATAATGGGAATAAATTAATGTAAGGTTCAAAGTTCTTTAAGAAATTAATAATTAAATTTTTATTGGAGTTTGTGGGTAAACAAAATTTACTTCCCAAAGAAACAATATGTATTACTTCTTTGGGAATATTGTTCTTACTCAAAGATTTAAACCAGTTTTCTTTTCAATAACATTGCGATTTGAATGAAAACCTGGAAACTTTTTGTTGAACAACCAATCAAATTTCTTAAAATACTTACACATCATTTTAACATGAAGTTTGCTTATAGTAGTTAACTGTTTCGTAAAAAATTCTTTATGTGCAGGTTCAGGAGGCAATTTAACAATTTCTTTCTCCAGATATATCAAGTTTTCTATTGTAAAACTTGTTAAATCTTTCATTTCTAAATTTAACAGCTTTTTTCTAAACCATATAAGACTTTGGTCGAAATTAAAATATAATTTTTTTATGGATTTTTTTTAATATTTGGGAATAAGATTTCATTTTCTACAATTCATTAGAAACTCTAACTGTAACCTTGACTTGACATTATTTTTTAGAGAAATTTAAACAAGATTTAAATGCTTGGCGTGCTTCACACCCATACTTACATTGAATCAGATTTAGGAATTAGATATACAAAGTTACAAATGTTAACTGATTTAGATGCAAATTCTCAGGCCAATTAAATCATAGTTTTCTAATTATTAAAAACACAACGTTGAAAATGTCATTTTATTGCACAATAATATTTTGCAAAGTACAGGAAACGTTTTTTCTTAAAGTTCGAAATCCTTTGAAGGGTATGGAATACCACAAAAATAACAATTTCAATACTTAAGGTTTGACAATATTCAAAAATTGTCTCGCACGCACCAAGTATATATATATATATATATATACATATATTTTTTTTGTTTTTAATGTATGATAACTAAATTTTTGAATATTGTCAAACCTTAAGTATTGAAATTGTTATTTTTGTGGTATTCCATACCCTTCAAAGGATTTCGAACTTTAAGAAAAAACGTTTCCTGTACTTTGCAAAATATTATTGTGCAATAAAATGACATTTTCAACGTTGTGTTTTTAATAATATATATATATATATATATATATATATATATATTTGACGTGATTTACACATCTCCACACAACTTCTCGCTTCTGTTTTTCGAAATCTTCGACGAGAGCTAATAATCGAATTTTGTTTTAGGAGACATGCAATCTATTTGTTTTTAATGTATGATAACTAAATAATGAAAAACATTTCAACTGTAAGTTGAGGAATTTTCAAAAAATATTAGACACATACATACCGTCGAATCGTCGAAGGCAGACTTCCGCTTTTCCGGAAACTTCTTAGACAGGAACTATAACAAAAGATATGCTACAATGAGAACACACGTCAAATTCTACGAATGCATAACTTTCGAAATTAAAATTAATAATCAAGCAGTATTCGTTGCGGCAGCGAAAGTTGGGGACGAAACGTCACCTGCATTGAATTGAAATTCTGCATTCAAGACTTTTGGCTATTTATTGTATTTTTTTAATAATCAAAAAGTCACGTTAAATAGAACAGTTTTTAACCAGGGAACAATAATGATAATTGATGAAGGAATATACAAAAGAAGTAAGGTTACGAACATCGTTTTTAAATACTTACGTAAGTCGCAATTAAGAAAATAAATCCATTAAATTTTGGCTGACGAAAGAAAAGCCTTCAGATGTAAGAACGGATAATACGATAATGATTCAAACGTTCAAGACCTATGACATAAGTTCAAATGGAAATACTTGTAATTCAGTACAGGTAATTATAAACATAATTCTCAAATACATTACGTAATGCGATGTAAGCGAGAAACACTATCTCTTCAGAAGGGACAGAAATGTAATTAGTGAAACTGTATTTAATTTAAATTTATTAACACAACTACAAAAAAGAGAACTTGGAGCCTTGCATAAAACCAGATCTAGACGCACGAGCAATCAACACTCAACGAATAAAAAAACACACCTTGATATGTGAAGGAATTTAACATTCTTCTTGTAAATCTTTTTGAAACACCAATTATTTAATCTTAAGATAAAAATTCTAGTTTCAGTTATTGATCACTTTCTATAGTATCAAAAATTTTCAAGCCTATAGTAACGGTTTGATTTGAAACTATTATTTTGCCATATTTATCGGAATATATCAAGTACAACATGAGGATTAGTATAGGGAAAACCCAAGGTGATGGAGTTTAGTATGGAAAATAGTGGAATAACAAGGTTGGGAAGCGATATTTTGAAGGACGTTAAGGAATTCTACTACTTGGAGCAGCATAATAACTAGAGTAGGATAGCACAGGCATGAAAGGATACCGCAAAAAATAGGAATTTATTTACGGCTAGTATAAGTATGAATATTATGTTCATATCTACTGCCGTCGTCAAAACAGCAGAGCTCCGAGTTTGAAGCCTCGCTGTGCCCATTTGGATTGGCCCACGTTATTGTCAAAAATCTTATTTTACGCAGAATTAAATGATATTTTATGATATGTAAATAAAATAATAAAAAGCATTTCATACTTGCATTTTGGCGACAAAACGGCAAAAAGTCATGGCTTTTTGTCTTTCATATAGCTCGACTTTGACAACTCATAGATTTCAAAATGTTGCTGTAAATGGTCTGATAATTTAGCAAAAGACAGTAAAAACAATTCCAAACCTATCCGTAAAGTTTGAATCATCTGTGTGTCTTACGCTTTTAAAATTAATTAATTAATTAGTGGACCTCTACTAACTCTTGGACAGCGCATCGCAGAACAGTGAGGCAAAGTTTTTCTTGTAGCGGTTGAAAGCCATAAATATAAAATATAAGCTTCATTGAAGTAGTAACTCTACTGAACTTTATATCGTTTTTTAAAAAGTGCTGGGAGAAAGGTTTATTGGAGCAGGAGGGTAAAGTAGGGTGGCACCCCTGTCGCTCGCCTGGCCCCGACCATTCTCAAAGTCAAGCTGTATACAAGAAAGACAAAAAACCCTGACTTATTTACGTTTTTTCGCCAAACCACAAGTATAAAATGTCTTTAAATTTTTTTATTTACATATCATAAAATGTCATTAAATTCTGCGTAAAATGAGACCTTTCTTAATAGCGTAGGTCATTCCGAATGGGCACAGTGAGGCTTCAAACTCAGGGCTCTACTATTCTGACGACGACAGTAGTGCAGCGTTATGTGGGTGCGAAATATAGACTGTAGGATTTGTAAAAAGGAAAAGAATAGATGCCTTTGAAATTTGGAGCTATAGGAGAATCGGATTTGTGGATAGAATCACTAAGGAGAAGTTCTGAACCGAATAGGGGAAGAGAGAAGAATATGGAGAAGTTCTGAGCCGAATAGGGGAAGAGAGAAGAATATGGAGGAGTTTGACCAAGGGATTGATTAATAGGCCAAGTTTTTAGACACGAGGGTGTAAAATAATTATTAGAGGGAAGTGTGTGCGGTAAGAACAGAAGAGGGAGGCCGAGGATGTGTTGGATAATTTGTATGATTTGATTTTTTATGAAATATTTAACAATAAGATTTTGATTTAAGAATGCTGTATAAACAATCTATAATCAATGTAGTTTTGTCCTCTAAATCGATATAAATTTGAATAGCTGTATGATTAATGAAACACGGACAATGTCCGTGGCATATAAATGTTATTAATGTGGATAGAGGTGTGATGACGGATGTATGTGGCTTGACCCGCGGTCTCAAAGTGCACTGCAGGTCACAGTAATAAATAAGCTGCCTAACAAATTGCCCTCGATATTAATTGGCGTCTTCTTCCTAGCGATACAAGTGATAAGGAGGAGTCTCGTCTGCTAGTCCGGCTGATGCAATGGCGATGATAAACTCACTAAAATATCCTCAATATGCTCGTTCAGGAAAATAAATTAAATTTAGAAAGGTACCACCGACAGTAAGTCAATGAAGGTATGCCAGGAATTAGAGACAAATTTGAACCTATTAATTCGATAATTATAGGATTCTCAAAGGTCATTGCCATTTTAGTTTCTATTACTACTCGGGGCTGTATTACGTGTTTATACGCACAGCAGAGCGAGAGATTATTGCTTTTTAAACCTTACTTTACATTCATCCTCCCCTAGTTTCCTGCTTGACCGGCAGTCCTCGATTTAAGCAGCCTCTGGGTCAGCATAGAAGCGGTAGGACTCTACCGTGGTGTCGTTTCCTTGCAGCCAGATCGCCTCTCTCCTCAGACTCGAAGCCAGACAGTCCGACTTTCCGTTTCCTCGTGCTGAACTCTCACCTCCAACTCTCTTTTCCGAATGCCACTTTCGAGTTCCTCTCTACCTCTGCTAAAAACGTGATTGGTACCCCTCACTTTATGTATCTTCCTCAGGTCCTCCAATGGGGTTGGTGTTCCTACCCTTACTCTCCAAAAATTCATTATTTGGGATGGGCCACCCCTAGCGATCCTTTGGGTCAATCTCCTTGCTAATTTGGCTGACCTGGAGCTTTTCGCCGGCGGCAAAAATACTTTCGAACAAAGACTGCGCCTATCAGGCTTCAAGTTACGTGACTGTGCTTGTCTTGCCGGGGTTTTCCCTGGAAAGGTGCCTTGCGAATGCCTCAGGACTCTTCTCTACGCAAACTTGAAACTTAATATTCTAAAATTAATTCATATGAATAGAACAAAATATATGACGAAATTTTATACGCGTCACAATATATATCGTTTCTTCTTGAAGATACAAAAATAGGTAAAGAATGTACTGAACAATATTATGTCGCTCGTTCTTTTATCGGTGTAATCCTTATATTGTAGCTACATAGACAACCTTTTTTGTTTTTAATCAATTAAATTTATAACTGATACAGATGTGTAACCTCTACGCAGACCAAGAATTTACCCTTTACTGTACAATCATTCTAATAACGTAATACTAATCATGGTTAAATAAATCTTTATTTAAAAAATTATCTATTAAATATTAAGGGATCAAAACATCCTGAACTGAATTACTTTCTAAATAACTTGTGACGTTCCCCAGGGAAGCATTATAGGATCTGTAATATTTTCAACATTTTCGCCCCTTGCGGTACAGTCCATTACAAAACTCTGCGTGGACGAAATACAAATAAAAAATTTAAGGGATATTAAACAGCAACGTTGATGCTCTCCAATCAAATATGGAAAAAATTTCGACAGGTCTAAGGAAAATAAAGATGAATATATATCTGAAAGTACGACTATAAGGTTTAAAAAACAAAAAAATAGTGAGAGTGTAAATTACAAACTAGGAAACAATTAAATAGAAACCCAACAGCTGCAAATATTAAGGTGGAACGTTTAAGAAAAACAGATGGAGGAACCGTGTAAAATCAGTGTCGAATAAGGGATGGATAGGACTTAGCTCGTACGTAGGGTTTTAAGAGAACGGCTCCAGAAGGTCTACAGCCATTATCTGTAGATATATAAGAGACATTCAGGCACTGAACAAAATTCAGAGGAAAGATTTGAAATTATCATGTAGACTTCGGGAAAATGAGTCAAGGGACTTTTTTTAAATAGAAAGAAACTGTGCACAGAATAACGACTCGGCCTCCCAATTATCTAAAGGTGATCATTCATGGCGAAGAAAACGTTTTCCGGCAGTGAATATTGCGCGACGTTTCGACGACTATCTACAATGCCATCTTCTAGACGAAGGCAGCAGAGCAAATGATTGTCTCGTAAAACTAGTCGTTTGACCCGGGTGGAAACCCGAGAACGTTTCCCTCAGAACCATTCGGGAATGGCAAACTTGCTAGCGGCCGGACTACAGAATATAAAATTATTCAAAAAAGATTAATGAATTGTCAAAGCGAATGATTGAAAAAAAGATTGGTATTAATAAAATTGAGCAACGTGAAGAAGAAAACAAATTATTAAAGTGACTGCAATGAAGTGAGGTACAGGGCACGGAGCTGTATATCAGAAGTAACACACACATGTACTTCATAGGAGTTAATGGAAGAATTCTCCGCTTATTTATATTACACAGTTGTAACGGTCAACATATATGCTCGGTATTCGGCGATGCGGAGTCAAAAGAAAGATGACAGTATTTGAGCCAGGGGCAATAAAACCCAAACATCACTGCGCGCCTAGGGTGTTTCCCAAATATGGTGAACATTTGATGGCATCGGGTTGTTTTTCCCCAAAAACCTTGAAGGAAAGGGGCAAACCGTGACTCCAAAAAAAGAATAACCATAAATGTTATTGGTTAATATCCATCCCTCCCACTTTGGTAATATTAACTAAAGATTTTTGAGGAGATTTCGAACGAGATTGCTAGACAGATGATTCTAATTTAGGCAATTGGAGTTTAGGAAAGGGAGATTGTGGAGACGAGAGCGGTGGATCGGATGAGATTAGAGACACGAAGAACAGCAGCGGCGGCTCTGATTTGGATCGAGGACGACACAAACAGGAGGAAATTGCAGCGAGAAAGACTCTGGAAGTTCCATTATGTCAACACGATAATTACCCCTGTAACGTTTTGTTGATTTCCTATACTGCCAGGTCCGAGTAGATTTTGTGTGAAATATTCTGATCTATGAGAAGGCCAATAACATACGACCGTAGTTTAGAGATCAATAATTGTTAGCTTTAAGAAATTTATGTTGTATCATTTTTTGTAAATATATATATAGTATTAATTAAGAAATAATTGCGGGTTTAAAGTTTGTAGTATTGATGTAAATGTGTTTACGATGAAATAAATTGTTTTCTAATTTATTTTAAAAGCTCATCATTAATATATTAATGTTGCACTAAAATAAATAATATCCACCTATTCAATTCACAGCACTATAGTATGGTGAGGCGGGGCGACAGTTGAACAAACTTTAAATTTGATTAGTGTAATAATTAATTAATCAATCCAACTCTTAAAACATTTCAGTCAATTTTGTATTACATATGTAATAGATAATAAAGGTTTTTTTAAAATAAAGTTTTTTAACCATGATTAGTATTACGTTATTAGAATGATTGTACAGTAAAGGGTAAATTCTTGGTCTACGTAGAGATTACACATCTGTATCATTTATAAATTTAATTGATTAAAAACAAAAAAGGTTGTCTATATAGCTACAATATAAGGATTACACCGATAAAAGAACGAGCGACATTATAATATTGTTCAGTACATTCTTTACCTATTTTTGTATCTTCACGAAGAAACGATATATATTGTGACGCGTATAAAATTTCGTCATATATTTTGTTCTATTCATATGAATTAATTTTAGAATATTAAGTTTCAAGTTTGCGTAGAGAAGAGTCCTGAGGCATTCGCAAGGCACCTTTCCAGGGAAAACCCCGGCAAGACAAGCACAGTCACGTAACTTGAAGCCTGATAGGCGCAGTCTTTGTTCGAAAGTATTTTTGTCGCCGGCGAAAAGCCCCAGGTCAGCCAAATTAGCAAGGAGATTGACCCAAAGGATCGCTAGGGGTGGCCCATCCCAAATAATGAATTTTTGGAGAGTAAGGGTAGGAACACCAACCCCATTGGAGGACCTGAGGAAGATACATAAAGTGAGGGGTACCAATCACGTTTTTAGCAGAGGTAGAGAGGAACTCGAAAGTGGCATTCGGAAAAGAGAGTTGGAGGTGAGAGTTCAGCACGAGGAAACGGAAAGTCGGACTGTCTGGCTTCGAGTCTGAGGAGAGAGGCGATCTGGCTGCAAGGAAACGACACCACGGTAGAGTCCTACCGCTTCTATGCTGACCCAGAGGCTGCCTTAAATCGAGGACTGCCGGTCAAGCAGGAAACTTGGGGAGGATGAATGTAAAGTAAGGAACAAAAGGCAATGATCTCTCGCTCTGCTATGCGTATAAACAGGTGATACATCCCTGAGTAAAAGTAAATTGAATTTACTAAAGCAATATTATTTCTTCGGTTAGGGATCATCTCGGAAAAATAAAATATACTACAATAATAAATTCCTAAATATTGTAATATCGATGAATCATTTACTTTTATTAAAAATAAAAAATGTTTTAAAATCTAAGTTGGCGCCCATCCATTTAAATATAACTAATTTTTAATATATTTATAAATTATAAAATCCACGTCATAATAAATATATATATATATATATATTATATTTTGCACGTTGCCACAGGACTTTGACCAATGTAATGAAATCAACCTTCCGATTCCTGATTGAGGAAACGGAATATTATTGATAAAACGGGAACTGTATAAATATTTTAGAATCAAGTGAAGATAACTCAGAAAGTGATAAATAATACAATATTTAATTCAAAGACAGAAGCATTCCTTCTAATTAAAAACTGATATCTTGTAATATGTCTTGTAAAAACACACACAAATCACATTAATCATGCCCAAGAAATTCAGACGCTATATTTACAATGGTTGTATACTCACGCCATACCGAAGACAGAAACAGACATAAGAATCAAATAAATTAGTTAGGTGCATAGATTTCTTTTATCCGGCACTTTTCTGTCAAATTATAATTTAAGGAACATCGCGATATTGGAGCAAGCAGCAATTAGACATGTAGAGCACACGTTGCCACAGGATGATGAGGCATCGTAATGAAATGTAGGTAAACATCTATCGGCCATCGTTGGAACAAAGTTTGTGCGTAGAGGATGAGGTTTGTTTTGCCCAGAGTTTACATCTGGAAATATTTAGTGGGCCTTGACGTCTCCAATGCAGCTCACGTTCTGGCCTTCGCAAAGTGGCGCTATACATTTAGATATCTTCATCAACATGACCACACATGTAGACTATCCAACATTTACAGTGTCACGTATGCGACATATCAACAGATATTCTTCCGACATTATTTTAACTGTAATAATAATAATAGTCATTTGTGGAGACATGCTGACAAACTCAGAAAAAAATAAAGATTTTTTAAAAAAGAGAAGAAAAACTGATCAGAATAAAATAATTGAAAGTTACAAATATCTCAAAATTGTAAAACTAATAAATCGAAAAACTGTCCCTTTTCAATTACAGATCAATTAACAAGAGGCACACGAATGTACGAAGGTTTACTAGATTGAAGGCTTACTTAATTCAACCAAGTTTCGCCACCGATTTCCGAACCTGAATTAAGTTAACATCGTGTAAAAATTAATAACAACACCTTAATTTAACAGACAAACCTTACAAAATAGTGTGAACTAATTAACAAATTTTGATATGCCGACGTTTCGATGTCTCTTGAAGCAAATCGACCATATCTGAAAAATGAGCACACCAAAGATACCAACAAGCTTATAGTCATGTACTTCCTCTACCTCTTCCAATTACATTCCCTCCTTTACGATGATATAATTTTTCTCTAAGCTCTTCATATATGAAATAATTTTATTTAAAGTATGCTTTTAAAAATAATATTTAGGTATTATAAGGCTTAATAATAAGGAATAATAACTTTCATTTAACAGCACTACGTTTCGGAACTTATTTGTACCCACTTCAGGATGGCGGCAGACCGAAACGTTTGTCTTAATGTTATAAAAGTATTTTCTGGAAATTGATCGGAAGTTTTCTCTATTGAATTACAAATCATCAGACAATGTCTAATAAATATAATAAATTTCAAGTTCTTCGTGTGAAATTGTTGGACACACCGCTCCATCCTCTTCGGGCATTAATTAAGAGACCTTTAATGTTACGTGATGAGCTTTAAGACTGACACATACATTTTTAACATCTGTAAGAAATAAATATATATCGCCGATATGTATGTACGTGCATAACTTCCGAACGACACCATCAAATCGGATAGTTCTTTTTTGTTGTGTTCGTTACTGTCCGGACAAGGTTTGTATAAAAGAATATTTTTCAAATATTGTAGGAAAAGTTATTAAACCTCATAATATGAGAAGTAATATTAATTTTACGGAGAGGTTTCTTGGCATACGTGTGTTTGTTTGTTTCCTTTCAATAACTTGCAGAGTTCAGAAGATGATAAAGTAAATATTTATAAACAATTGAATTTCCGGGCGAAAGGAGGCAATTAAATGGCTGCAGGAGATAGGAAGAAGGGTAAAGAGAGGAAGAAGGTGAGAGGGGGAATAGGGAGAGCGAGATGGAGGCAGATGGAGGGTTCAGAGGGAGGGGGAAGGAGAGGGTGGGATTGAAGGTGGGTGGAGGAGAAAGGGAGGGATTGAAGGAGGGTGGAGGAGAGAGGGAGGCATTGAAGGAGGGTGGAGGATAAAAGGGAGGGATTGAAGGAGGGTGGAGGAGAGAGGGATGAAAGGGGGTGGGAGAGGGAGGGATTGAAGGAGGGTGGAGGAGAAAGGGAGGGATTGAAGGAGGGTGGAGGAGAAAGGGAGGGATTGAAGGAGGGTGGAGGAGAAAGGGAGGGATTGAAGGAGGGTGGAGGAGAAAGGGAGGGATTGAAGGAGGGTGGAGGAGAGAGGGATGAAAGGGGGTGGGAGAGGGAGGGATTGAAGGATGGTGGAGAGAACGGAAGGAATGAAGGAGGGTTGGTCGGATACCTGCTGCTAGAACGTGAGGGTAGGGAAACGAGCCCTGGGCTGCAAGCAGGATGGTGGCGGCGAGCGGATTGCACTGGGGAGTCGCGGTCTCAAGCCGTCTGGTGATTGGCTAGCCGGTCTGGAAAGCCGGACGGTAGGCTGCACCCGGGGTCGTGGCAAGCTCGCGTGTAGGCGTCGCTCTTGAAGCCCTGGAGATGGCGCGGCAGGGCTAGAAAGATGGAGGGGGAATGGGGCGGTAGGGAAGGGCGGGAGAACGGGGCGAGGGATTACTTACTCCCACACAATATAATAAACGAGTGAAAGCCGTATCTGTTCAAAACCAACTACGAATTACAAGATTTTCCGTAAAGCGATCTTAAGCCCTCTGTCTCTTTCTTGTCAACCACTGGACTGGACGAACTTGTTCATACAATATTGATAGATTAACTTTCATTCGTTTTCAATGCCGTTTCTTTCGCAACAGCAAAAGTGTGTTTAGAAGTTTATCGTTGTGTTACTTATTGTTAGTGATAAGAAAATACCACCAGTGAAGCGTCAAAATTTTGATCGGCGTCCGCATAACGCAAGTCAAGTTCATAATCTTGCAGACAATGAGACTGAAGAAGAGCGTAGGCAGAGTTTGGAGGCAAACAGAATACGAATTTTCCCATTTTGGCCATAAACTCGCTGAAATTCGTTGGATATTTTGATTATCATTTTTTTGTGTTTACTAAATGTAGTAGTAATTATACATAATATCTGGCAAATGTGAAAAAAACACTGGATTTATTATTTTCAAGCTAACATATAAAATGACAAGGCTTGCGCAAGATGAATTAGCATGGAGGGATGCATTAGACCTGTCTTAGGACTGAATACCTCAACAATAACCTACAATGTTTGTTGATCGGATAACGTTTACAAGTAGACAGTATTAAATTGTACTTATGTTCTTTAATTGTGATATTCAAAGCTCTCTTAGTTTAAAAAATCAATTGTTTGCAATGTAATTTCTGTTATATTCACCAAACGAAGAGAACTCTGAACTATTTTGAAAATAGTTGCGAACAATCCAATCGCCAAACATTGTATATGTCTTATTACTGACAACAATTCTACTTTAGTAAGAACGTCCACGTAATACTGTGAATGTTAAACATAACAGAAATAAACTTAGCAGGTTAACAGTTCTTCGATTCTTTACATTTTCATCTCTAATCTTCCATAACTTACAGTATTTATGTTTCGGCCGTTGCATAAAGTTCGTATCGAGACTTATGGCCTGTTCAAATGAGTTGGGTAAAGTTCCCTATTGTATGTGCGTATGTTAACCCCAGCCGAGGCGGCGCGCTGTCTCTCATACCCACACAAAAACTTGTGTATTGTTGCTTGAATTTTCTTCTAGCTGCCGTTATTCACATGCCAAAGAAACGGCTCCAAACAGCGTTTCCATCGGCACAGTAATTCCTTGGACATTTAAATTTTCGGCATGTAAGACCCAAGCGCCTACTTACGTTCGGTAATTCTATATGTAAAAATCAAATTTATTTTAAACATTTACAATAAATAAAAAAACGGCCCATAAATCAGCATATAGATTTATCACTATTTATTGAAAAGCGACGTTTCGTCTCCATTTTGAGACTTCTTCAGGCGTACAACAAACATATCACAAGTAATTAAATATTCCTTATGTTACAATTTTTTAATTTATATATAAAAAACATAGTTCAAAACTTACAAATTTAGTAAATCATCATATTTACTCCTTGACTCTCTCAGCCGAAAAGATTATTGAATGTATCTGTGAAGAATTACACGAGGGAATTTGGAACATCCCCATGCCCTGACGAAATGATGTGTCACAATGAGTGCTTTTGGCCGTTTAAATTTAACAATGGAGAAGAATATTATACGTTAAACTACTACAACATAAGAGTATAGTAAATTTTTTTCAAATTATTCGTGTCATTTTTAACATTGATTGCATGAGGGTTGCACCTAATATACAACATTTCACTCAGAATACTCTACGAGGAATTATTTTCTTCGTCTAAAATTTGCACATTTTGCCGATCGAAATTCTGATTATTAATATGTGTGTGTTTGGACAAAACTGTGTACTTTTGAATGTCAAATTAGATGTTATTATGTTCTTTAATGGGAAATTTTAAAGCTCTTTTAGTTTGTCCGATATACAATGCATTACAATCTAAACAATTAATTATGTAGATAACATTGTCTTTCCAGAAAGTGAATTTTGTCTTTAATTTTTTGAACGAAATTTAAATTATTTATTGATTTAAAACAACATTTACACCGGAATTATGAAACAAGACAATAAATTTATGTAGTATGCTACCTATATAAGGTAAAATTATGATTTTTTTTGTTATTAACATATAAATTATTTTCGGAATACCTGATTTTATTCAATTTAATTTTGACGTGTTGGTTAATGAAATTTAGTAATAAAATGTTGATAATTTCATTTAGTTTTTCCCCGTGGTATTTGTGATGTGACAACTTGGCAGCCTTATCTACCAGATTATAAACGATGACTTTCTTTTCAGCAATTGAGTGATTGGACATATAATTAAGAACTCTTCCTCAATATGTCAATTTTTGATACCAATTGGTTATAATTTTTTTTATTTAATACCTTTATCAGAACATCAAGAAAATTAATACTTATTTTGCTGCATTTCATGAGTGTAATTTAAAGTTTGATGATAACTATTGAAAAATTGGAGTAAACTATCTAATTAGTTTTTGGAATGATGAAAAAAATATCATCAACGTATCTGAAGTATGTTAATGGTTTAAAATCTAATAATGGGATACATAAGGCTTCCAAATCTCTCATCACAATCTCTGCAAAGAAAGGGGACACAGGATTTCCCATTGGAGATCCACTTAGTTGGTGATAATAAGAATTATTAAACGAAAAATAAGTTTAGTTCAAAATTAAATTGAGTAAAATGAGCATATTAGACAAAGGAATGATAGACACTATGTAACATAGAAACCATATTTAATTTATTGTATTATTTTGTTTGTAGTACGCCTGAGGAGGTCTCAAAATGGAGACGAAACGTCGCTTATGAATAAATGGTGATAAATTGATATGCTGACTTATTGGCCGCCTTTTTATTTATTGTAAATTTTAAAGTCATAAAACCACGTTGTTTCTTTAACCATTGTTTAAATGATGAACCTATTTCAGCATAATTATAATAAATCTTTAAAAATAAATCCATTCAATCACTTGCCATGTTGTTCATATTTGAGTTCCATGTTTTAGATTCGTTTTACTCATGTTTATAAGAAAATGAATTTTTTATCAAGTTACGATGCAATATACGGCAATTGTAAAGCAGCGGGCTCGTTAAACACGAAAATGGAATTGAAATATTTTATTGGTTTGGGAAAGAGTGTCAGGTATTGTGTAGCTCATAGTCGTATCTCGTTTCCGAGCAAGGGAATGTGATAGCGTATCTCCCCGGTAGTGATGACGTCAAAGGCGAGGAAGCTGCCGAAACCTTGCCAGATACGTCGTTTCTCTTCATCATTCACCAAAGTTGCCATCAAATTAAGAAACATTACATTACTTACAAGTCATGAATCCAAGTCATACTTCGTCTCGTAATTAAATATGGAAACAGTTTTATGGGAAAAATTACAAAAAGAAGTGTGACAGTGCAGATGCGCGATTATTATTTCAAATAAGATTTCGTTGTATTCATTAATTTTCCAAGCACGTCTGTTACAAAGCGGCGAACTTGTTTCCTGGTACATTGCGCAACAAGTAATTTGACTTTCCAAGGCACTCACGACAGAATTTGGATGTTACGTTTCGAGCACGTGCGAAGATATCTGTTGGCATTTGCGTATGAGAAATAACTTGTTCAACGTTGAGAGCAACAATTAAGAAATAGGCCTGAGCGAGGCCGATAGCAAGATGCCAAGTTCAAAGTCCAGCTTTATTGCTGGCTGGCTTACACTGCATAATCAGGGACATGAATTAAGTAACATGTATGATCTCCTAAAACAGGGTTATCTACCAGTCTTCGGCTTTGACAACACTCGATCCGCACACGAAAAGTGCATTCAATTGACAAGAGTTCAATCAAATTTAGCAGAATCGACCTCATCTCAAATGAAAATTTATTTAATCCCAACCTACAGGAACTTTAACACGCCTGGAATCTTAAGAAAGGTTTTTATTGTGATCAACAATTGATAAAAATAATTGAACACAAGAGTACTTGACCGCAGTACCCAGTTGACCAAGGCGAAAATCTGTCAAAAAATAAATTTTTTAACACTATGTTACAGTTTGGTATATAATATGTGTGTATTTTGTTAGTTGATGTCTTGTCAACAAGTAAATGCCTACATTGTACAATTCTGTCAATGTCGATAAAATCAATTAAATCCATCTCTGATTTCATTGACATACATCCAATTACATTTACCCTATATATATATATATATATATATATATATATATGTTGTAACGAATATAGGAGGCGATATTAACTATTTAAATAATGACAAAATTTTATAAGAGAAAACAATTTACTTAAAGAAAAAAAAAATTACAATAATAATTACAATTTTTAATGTTTCGATATTTATGCCGGTACTTCTTCCGTATTGTCACAAAGATTGGGAAATTCGCAAACCGCGACGCGGTGTCTCGGTTTTATTGCCCCTGGCTCAACTGCTGTCTACCGTTCTTTTGATTCCGCACCGCCAAAGCGCGAGCAGATGTGTTTGTCCGTTGCAATGTACAAACTTAAAAACTAATAAAAATTAAATATAATAAAAAATTTTAAATGGAAAAATTAAGTCATTAAAATTTTATTTTAATTTATTTAAAATATTGGCTCAATTATCTCAAATTTCAGCACAGGGTTATATGCCATTTATCTACAATTTATTACGTTGTCTCTAAGTTAATATAGATGGCTTCAACAATTCTTAATTTAATCCTAGGGATGTTTTCATGTAAGATGGTAATGCCTTCTAAATTAAAAATATGATTGAAAGCTTTGAAAAACGTAGATAACGCCGTGTTTAGTTCGAATGTCGGTTTTAAGCTTAATTGATGGTTATAAATCCTTGTTCTCAGATCCGTCGTTGTGTATCCAATAAATGCCTTATCAGAATTCAAACAATCAATTTTATATAAATCTTCATCGTCAATGAGTTTAATTTTGGCGTTAGTTTTCGTTAGTAAATTGATTGGTTTTCTTGTAAAGGTGAAATCTGTAGTATAATTTTTGATTAACATATAAATAATTTTATCTGTTAGTCCGTTATTGTAAGTAGACTAATGTATTTTAGGCCAGGTTTAAGCAAACTTGTGTAGTTAATCGGGTGTGTATTTGTATTGTTTAATTTGAATGTATTATAAATAGGGTCACTATTATTATCTAGGCTGACTGTTTTAAAATATACATTTGTGATGGTGGTTTAAGTATTCGTGGTTTGTTTATTTCAGTACTAACCATACTAGTTTCAATATGAAGTTATTGACAGTAAAATTCCTATAATTACTGCTATTATTTAGTGTGTTGTGATGATTAATTTACATTTTAAACCATAATTTATGATATACGGAAAGAATGTTTTTCTTTGCATTTAGAGCTTAATAAAGAATTTTCCTATTGGCTGTAATTGTCAACTGCAAGCCAATAGAAGACTTTGGTGGACAATACCTGATTGGTGGCTGAAGATGGTGTAGTGTCCGACCGAAGTGACGAGGGGAAAAAAATTTGGAAGGAAGAAACCTCAGATTGTCGGGAGAGCAGAGATGAAAGTCGTTGGGAGATTGGAAGCAGAATTCGTCAGGAGACCTGAGAAATGAGTTTGTCGGAAGACCGGAGGAGATGATGCCTGGGAAAAGAGTACGGGAGACACTAGGCGGAGACGATCTCGTAGCAGCCACCAGTCAACCATCATAAACCAGCTTAAAGAAGCAGATGCATTTTCTCGGTATCGTACCCATATTATTGATTTTAGAGTTCACATTTGTCAGGCCTATTGCCATTAGGGAACAAACAAATGCTTTTTGTTCACCCCACAGTAAATACCCTGAGATTAAAGTCTAATACCAAATGAATTTTCCTTCTTTTTTTTGTATTATCTAAAACTTGTAAATAACTATCATATTTTATTAAGATTATAGCTTAGAATTAAACGTAAATTTTTATTTCCTTTTTTTATATTCCCCATCAGTATTATATTATATATAATTTAATTAAATTATTTGACCAACAGTAATCATTACAAATTCATTATCGGTCAGTACTATAGATTTATAAATTGAGTAATTTGCGACATTTCTAATCATATGATAAGGGTGATTAGAAAGAAATTAAGGTTGTAAGAGTAGACATAAGTTTAGAGTACCATTCAGTTTTTAGATTATTATTCGACTTAATAATAGACATATCTAAAAAATTAATTTGATTATTAATTTCAGTTTCAACGGTGAATTTAATTTTAGGATTAATATTATTGAGCTGTTCTAATAAAATATGTCGTTCATCATTTTTTTAAATAACGAATAAGTCGTCAATATATTGACGTAAGTGAGATTTTAGAACAATTAAGAGTTTGATTTAAAATATTAGTTCATCACATTGCCGTAAATGTTAACACTTGAGCAAAGATCAAAAATTTGTTCAAACCTTTGACCCTTATAAGTAAAATAACCATTTTCTAGAATTAATTTACGACTTTCAAGATAAATACTTTTACTTTTAATTTCTACCGTTATTAAAATAAATAATTTGAAGACTGTTTTTGGTTGACTCAACACTTTTACCAGTCTAATAGATATAATCAATCATTATGACCAAAAGATTGAACTTTTGTATTACTTATGTGATATTTTCTTAAACATTTTAAATCACTCACAGATGAATGCGACGGTTAAAGTGCCGAAAGGACATGTAAGCTGCACCATGAATAAATTAAAACAAACCGTGGATTTTATTGGCTTTTTGAAAAGTTTTTATCGAGATATTTATATATGGAAAACAGCACGTTAATATAAGATATAATAACGTTCTGTTTTCCATTTATATCTAAGAATACCATATTAAATGGGTATTTAACCAGATTATTTGAGTTAATAAGTTATTTAAACCAACAAAAACTTCAGATTAAATTTATATGAAAATATTCGAGTCAATAATTTTTCATACTATGGAAACCGTACTAGACGTTATGCGCCACTTATAAAATATTCCATCATACATTAACATGCTAATTTCATGCATTTAAAGTAACTAAATGTTATATGACATGTACACGACACTAAAGCATTAACCTAGAAATGTAGGAAAAAAATATAATCATTAAACTTATTTAGGACTACTGTTTAGACAAAATCTGCTCATTTATGAAACGCCCCTAAGGTTTTTCTCACTTTCAAAACAAACCACAAGCACGGAATGAGTCAAAATAATTTATTATTTAAGTACGAGGTCTTTCCCGGTGAACGGCATGTATAAATTCCTCTCGGGTTCAGTCTGAAGAAGAAGGCAGAGCAAGCCATTGAAACGTCACTGATATCATCTTTGACCCGGTTTGGAACCCGAGAGGAATTTAAACATTATCTTCGTACGGCGAGAATGATGATGATGTGGCAATCAGTCCTTAAAGACTGGTCGGATGCAACTCTCTTTTACCACGTCCCATCCTCTGCTTCCCTCTTCTACTCCACACACTTCCCTCTAATGCTTATTTTACAAGTCCCTCATGTCTCAAAATGTGGCCTATAAATCAATCCCTTCCCTTGGTTAAGTCCTCAAAATTTTTCATTCTCCACCTATTCGCTCAGAACCTCCTGCATTATATCAACCAATCTGATTTTCAGCATTCTCCTATAGCACCACATTTCGAAAGCTTCTATTTGTTTCGTTTCTGTAACTCCTATCGTCCACGTTTCGCACCCATATAACGCCATACTCAATACAAACATTTTTAGTGACGATTTCTTAATATTCATACTTATATAGCCGTACCTTAATTCCTCTTATTTGCGAAATCCTTTCTTCCATGCGCTATACTACTCTAGTCATTATGTTTCCCAAGTAGCAGGATTCCTTAACTTCCTTCAAAATATCTCTTCCCAATCTAACAGGCATTGTTATTCCAGTATTACCCATATTCTATCACACTATCTCAAATCATCACCAAAAATCTATTACAATACCAAAAAAATCACCAGTGACAAAATACAACTGAACTATCTATAATTACCCATCATCCTAACTTGAACCAATTACATCTTACATCTATCCTCTATGCTATTTTCTAGTAAAGTAACTCTAGGAGAATCATAACCCTTTAATGATTTCATAATTAACGATTATGGAGACTCCAGCTATAAAGCATTTTCTTCCATTTCAGTGCTTTATTTCTTACATCCATCCTCTATGCTACCTTTTAGCTAGGTAATTTTATTTTGTAACTGGTTCAAGTTAGGATGATGGGTAATTATAGATAGTTCAGTTGCATTTTGTCACTGATTTTTTTTGTACTGTAATAGATTTTTGGTGATGAGTTGTGAGATTGTGTTAGAATTTTAGGTTAGTTTAGGGAATCGGCTGTTTTTCTGGTCATTGTCTTGTTCTATCATTTTGTTTCTGCACAAGGAGTATTTTTGGTTTTGTGTGTTTAAGTGGTCGTTGGGGTTGTGGAAAAGTAGATGATTAAAGTGGATTTTTATTGTGGGGAGAAATAATGAGAATTCTGTCTGTTTGGAAGAAATCAGAGTTGAATTAGTGTGAGCTTATGGAAGGAATGTGGTTTGAAGTAAAGTTGGGAAATGTCAGCTGTGATTTGGAAGGTGTTTTTTTATACATATTACACTAATTACCTTGATTTTCCCTCTATTAATCTTCATGTAGTACTCTTCCTCCATGACCACGTTTATGGCATTTATTATGTTTCATAAATAATCTTCAGACTCTCCTAATACCACAATATCGTCAGCAAACCTTAGGGTTTTAATTCACATTCCATATTCATTTTTAACTTTATTCATTGCCTGTTCTATATATAACTTAAAGAGCATTGGCTACAGACTGCATCCTTGTCTTCTGCTTTCTTTTCTTGTCCTTCGATTCTATTTACTGCTGACTGCCATTTGTAGAGGTTATGGATAACTCTTCTATTTCGATATTTTATTCCAGTCATTTTCAAAATCAGTTTACAGTATCAAAGGTTTTTTTAACCTGCAAATGCCATGAACGTAGGCCAGTTTTTTTATTATTCAGACGCAGAGTCAATATTGCTTCCCTTGTCCCTACATTCTTCCTAAAACGAAACTGATATTCTCCTAACTCGCTTTCTATTTGACGTTCCACAATCTTATACAATAGTTTAATATTTTGCACGCATGGGATACTAAACTAATTGTCCTCCATCTATCAGTCCCAGTCTTCTTCGATATAGGGATAATTTTGTTCGTAAAATCTTCTGGAATTCTTCCTGTTTCGTAGATTCCAGACAGAGTACACAAATATTAATAAGAAATTCTTGGGATTATAACCGGGTGAAAACATTTTAGAAACACGGTGTTTTGACGGCGATCACTGCCATCATCTTCACTTGAATCCCGAGAATTTCTTGTGAATCACATACATAGAGAAAGCCTTCGTTTGATAGTATGCAATTTTTATTTAACAAAATACAGACAAGATTTTGAGAAGAAGTTACATTATACAATAAGTTTGAATTTAGGACTTTTAAACATTTAAATTAGTTAATTTAGGCAGGCAAAGCTCTATCGTCCTTCCGCTAAGTGCAATTCCAATAAACTCGAGTGCTGACGTCTGTCCGTGTCAGCCTTTGCATTTTAGCCACAAAGAAGGATTTTGCGATGGTGCGGGAATTTCCCAGTGTTAGTTGTGTACAAGAAAGCTTGTTTAAACCGCCCGGGACACATGGCTCGGGAATTTCCTGTTTGCAGTCTCGCGTCTAAATACAAAACCTCGTGGGCCAAAGATTTACCAGCGCAAAACCCGAAACAACATACCCTAGTCGGTTTTTCAGTAAGGAAAACCCGAGATAGTCACAGCAGATCATAACAACGCGCACTAGCCTCCGAATTTACCCAACACTTTCCTTATGCCAGTTTATAAAACAAAACTTTAACTAATGCACATCATATTTGTTCTCCTCCAAATACAAACTTTTTTACGAACACTACTTTCGTTCATTTCATTTTTCCTTCACTCATTTTTCCAGGCCTGAGATATATTAAATATAGATTTCGTATATAACGTGTCCCCGGAATCAACAAGTTAGCAATAAAGATATTAAAACTTTTAGATATAACTGTTCGAACACACAAACACAGTTTCCCAACCATTTCGTTACCATGCCCCCACCCCGTAAAAGTGCATTTTTTATACTTAAAAATTGAATTATTAGATAAATGATGCCCAATTAAAACAGGACAAAAATTTAGGCTTTAAAAGCTAGCACTTACAGATTATTAAGAAAATCAGTAAGTAAATATTCAAAAAAAATTAATGTACCAAAATTGAAGTACAAAACAATTTATGTGAAAGATTTCTTTTAATACTTTAATTTTTGTAATTATTTAATAGTTGGAGAATTGCAAAATTCATTGAGGTCACTTCTGGATTGTGAGACCTTGTGCTTGATATAAAGAGATTATATTAGTCCGCTGCTGCCTCATGTAAGGAAGAGATAAGACGACATTGCATCCGTCGAATACAGTCCGCACTATTCCTTCATTACCCATAGTAAACAATATTCTTCGTAGTTTACATTACACCAAACTTAAAAGCGTGTTTCTTTACAACGTACAACACGTATTTGAAATTAACACACGGACCAATCGGAGAAGAAATACATTAATTGAAGCTCAGCCTAAGGCTTGAAACTGAATTATGAAGATCAGAATGGAAAATCTGGACCGGACGAAAAAATCGTACTCCCGCTTACCGGGGTGATTTTCCTTCATTTGATTTTCTTAGGTTCCCAACTGACCTTTTTTTCGGGGAATATCTAGGTTACAAAAAACTCAGGAGGAAAGGGGTCCTCCCCCCTGGGAAAGCCTGAAGAAGATTTCGCCCGCGAAACCACTACCCTGTCGAGTCCAACTCCAACGTGAGTTTGCCTGAGACGTGGACTTGCAACCACCAGGTGGGCTTTGGGGCCGCCGAAAGATAGATCGGAGGCCCCACGCACACCGAGGTACCAATTTCCCTGAAGGACTGCATTGGTCTGCCGCGCACATTGCTCCTTTCGATTCAGGGTCGCACCGCAGGGAGGAGTTGCACTTACTATTACATGGCCCTTAAAGCTGGTCTGCTCATCCGAAGAACCAGAACGGGCTTTCATGCGCGGTCTACATCCCGCTACTAACAGATGCTTATGACCAGGCGGTTTCATCATCGGATAAACAGAAGTGCGAGGGACGGTACAGTCCAGGAGACTCAAGACACGGTGCCAGCAAAAGCAAACACCAAGCCCAGAACCACAGACACCACACCAGCCCCCACACTTCCGACACCTTAGTCACGAATGACTCGTTGACGGCTTGAGTCAGCCTCAGCTGCTGTCACCGGTAGGACGGGAAGCCTGCTTCCCAGATTGACCCCATGAACGACCACCCTTCATCGTAACAGAGAAATTCTGTCACCACCCTAAGGTGGTTTAACCCTGGCCTTCTAGGGTTTTCCCTGTATCTCTTTAGGTGAAACACCGGGTAGGTTAATAAAAAAAACTAGTTAATCCTGGATATGAGGTGCTTGGGGGAGTAGTAAGGTAATATCTGCTAAATAATGATGTTCCTTTTCGAATAAATTTCTCTTCCTGCTATAAAAAACTGCCCTCGAGTATTTCTATCCTTCCATTTTCTCATTATTGGGAGTAATGTGTTGCTCAATATAAATTCTTTTGTCCTAGTTGTGATTTTCTGTTACCAATGAAATTATTTTTTTAATATATATATATATATTTAAAAATAATAATTTCAGTGTTATATATATATATATATAAACAGTGAGGTTTTGCTATAACGTTCAAACTTAAAAATACAATGAATTACAGTCGAATGTCGACCAACGACTGGAATACTAGTACTCGATAGGTAAATTTTCCTTTTTATGCGATTATTATTTACACTGTAAAGAAAACATGGAGCATAGTATTGTGCAAGCTAAGAAGCCATTCCTCAACACGGGGGAAGCCTCTAAGTAAGTCATTTAATTAGCGCCGGCGATGAGGTTTCTAAAATTGTATCTACGGGGTTACGTGAAAGTGAAACCTAAGCAGTTCGAAAGAGAATCTTTCAAAATGTTTGGGCAAATGAGATGTGAAATTTATCCCTCTCTTTTGGCACTACAGCCCTTTGTGAGCCTTGGCCTCCTCTTCAGTCAGCCTCCAATCTCTTCTCTTCCATCTTTCTCAAATTACATCATCCATCCACCTATATCTTGGTCTTCCCTTTGCCCTTGTATTACGATGCATTTTTTTCACTATTCGCTTTGTTATCTGTTCTTCTTCCGTTGTCTCCACATGACCCATCAAGTCGATTCTCCGCGTCTTCACATCCTTTCCTTGAATCAGCTCATCTAACTCCGCGTTATACTTTGTTCTCCATCCTTCCTCTATCTCAACTGGTCAGAATATCTTCCTTAACATACGTCGTTCAAACACTCTTGAGATATTTACATCTGAACTCTTTAGGGTCCAAGTTCTGATCCGTAAGTCACCACTGGTCGTACCATAGTGTTATATATGTTCAGTTTTTTGTGATTAATCGATTAGTAAATAACTTTATTTGCGTAATATTCTGGATGTACCATTTCCCTAATCTCTCTACATTGTACAGTATTACCCCCAGGTATATGAAACCTGATACTCCTTTTAAATTCATATTCCCAATTACAGACTCCTGAGGACCTTTTTTGGTCTCTGTCCCAGACATTTTCATACACGTAGTCTTTTTTTCATTTACTGCAACTCCTCTCTCCATTTCACCATTCATTTGTTTAAGGAAGCTTACTGTCCTGCTTATAATTGCCACAGATTTGGCTTGACTTTACAAATATTGTCCCTTTTTGGTGAATTACGTTTATCACCTTATGTAGCGCAAGATCAAATAACGCTGCTGAAAGTCCATCTCCTTGTTTTACTTCTGTCACTAAGCTTGTTAACTACTTTCACCCTTGATTTACTTTCACTCAGTCATTTTTATCAACTTTATAAATTTTGGGGGACTATTGAACGCTTTACGTATGTCTTCAAGTGCCATCCGGCTAACACTGTCAAATGCCTGCCTCAAGTCAATAAAAATAATATGCAAGTCTGTCATGTTTGTAAAATTTTTCCATGATCTGTCTAATAGTGAATATCCTATCAGTAGTGCTTCTGCCACTGATAGTCTCCAAGTATCTCTTCTTAGCCTCTCACTAACCAGCCCAGATAAGTAGCGTAATTCCCCTATAGTTTTCACATTTAAGCTTATCCCCTTTCTTGTAAATTAGGCAAATTATTGCAGGCTTCCAGTTTTGAGACATTGTTTCATATTTCTATATCCTTACTATCAGTCTACATATTGCTATGATAATAGCTTTTCCTCCCTCCTTAATAAGTTCTACAGTTACATCGTCCTCTCCTGAAGGTTTATTTTTATTAATTTTCTTCACAACACAAGGAAGTGAGAAATATTTGGTAAATATTGGCGACAGAAGGCTTCATTTGATAAGAAGAGTACAGTTATTGTATTCGTGGGGCATGAAGATGAATTTATGCTGGTTTGGTTGTAGCCTGGCTTGCCTGACGAAACAAGGCCGGAAGTTGAAGTAGGAGGTGGCGAAAGCTGCTGGCTGGAGACTGGAATGCTGCCGCATTGACGTCAGCAACAGCGACTAGTTCCAGATGGCTGGAACGCTTTTGCATTGTTCTCAGCCGATTAGCCTGTTAGCCTGTGGAAACCATCACCTGCCTTCCCTTTAAACGAGACACGTTTCAACACTTCAACTTGGAAACAGACATTTTTTAAACTTATTTATGATTTTCCAGCAAACATCACTTCTCGAATGTGAAACACTAAGTAAATAAAATAATCAACTATGAAAATGGAAATTTCCATTGAAATACATTTATAGCAGAGAAGAAAATATTAATTTAATTACAAGTTTGACCAATTATCTGCAGTAACTTTCAACTTTTTTCTACCTCATCTGCAACTATTTATTAAACAATCAAACACATACAATTATACAATAATATTAATTAAACGTCATATAGTTAGCAAACCTCAACATTATGCTTATATTAAACTTAACACACATCATTATAATACAATTTCCCGCTACAATTTTGTACTCAACGAGTACACGTCGCAAACACTTAACATCAAAGAGCTTAATCAACAACTCCATCATTAACATTATAACTATTACATTGTCGTTGCGGTAATCAGTCTTAAGACTGATCTGATGCAACCCTCCATGTTAACCTATCTTCCGCAAGCCTTTTCATTTCATCATAACTAGCACAACGCACAATCTCCCTACTTTACTAAGCGTATTCCATCCTTGGCCTCCCTCTTCTGTTCTTACCCCACACGCCAGTTCTATATACAAGTTAAACAGCATGGGCGACAGACTGCATCCTTGTCTTACTCCTTTCTTGATTACGGCTTTCTTTTCTTGCATCTAATTACTGCTGCCTGTCTTCTGTAGAGGTTATGTATAAGCCTCCTTTCTCGATATTTTATTCCAGTGCTCTTCAAAATCCTTAATAGTGTGTTCCAGTTCACATTATCAAACGCTTTTTTCTAAATCTACAAATACCATGAACGTAGGCTTGTTTTTTTCGTATCCTGTCTTCTAAAATTAATCGAAAAGTCAATATTGCTTCTCTTGTCCCTATAATCTTCATAGCTCGAATTATATTTGACGTTCCATTCTCCTATATACTATTTTCGTTAATATTTTGCTTGCATGGGATACTAAACTAATTGTCCTGTGCTGTTCGCATCTATCAGCCCCAGCCTTCTGCGGTATGGGTATAATTATGTTTCTACTAAAATCTTCTGGGACTCTTCCTGTTCCGTAGATTTCACAAACTATCCCTAACAGCCATGATATTGCTTCTTCACCCGATGCTCTTATCAAGTCTGCTGGAATGTTATCAATTCCTGGAACTCAGGTCTTTCAGCCATGGCCCTATCAAACTCTTACCTTAAAATTTTGTCCCCCAACTCTTCATCATCCGCCTCCTCTTCTTCTTCTATTACTGACTGAGCTAATTTCCCCCATGATACAGTTCTTCTAGATATTCTTTTAACCTTTAGCTTTTTCTTCTTTATCCATAATTTGCTTCTTATCCGCTCTCTTGATGTTCTTGCTAATATTTTTCCTCTCACCGAATGTTTCTTTGTTGTTCCTATCAGTCGAGTCTATTTTCCCTTTCACAATTAAATCTTCAAATGCTTTGCATTTCTCTTTCAGCCAAGCCTCTTAGGCTGATTTGCACTTCGCATCTATCTCATTCTTTTAGCGTCTGTACTGCTCTTTACCATTTTCATCTCTTGCGTTTTTATATTTACGCCTCTCATCAATCATTTTTATTATTTCTTGTGTTATCCTATTACTATTACTTAAGATCGATTTACAATTACCTTACATTTTAATCTTATTATTAATCACATTCAGAACATTAGGGTAATGATTTCCCACATTACCAATTTTCATTTGACTTCATTTTGATTTTCATATATGTAAATACCTTCCAACAAATTCCTTTTATACCTAGATCTTTCTTTATGTAAGATTTCAAAAGTATCACAATTGTTTATTTTCTAACATTTGTAAAGACAAAGCAGTATTATTTATCATACGGATTTACAATTACTCTTATGGTGATATAACTATTTTTCATTGACATGCCAATCATCACAATATATTTAACATTACAATCAACACACTTTAAACAATATACACAATCTTTTACATTTTCTTTTTTAATTTTATCTTTCACATTAGTAAATCAATTACTTATTTCATAGGTTTCAATGCAACTTTGATCTCCGAAAACCATTATCTTTTAATAATTTGTCATAAACAAATATATAGGTATAAAAGGAGTTTGTTGGAGGGTATTTACAAATATAAAAATTAAAATTAAGTATTAAACAAAAGAAATGAAATTGATAATGTGGAAATTGATTATGCTAATGTGTTAAATATGAGTAATAATAAGGTTAAAATGTAAGTTAATTGTATATAAATCGAACTTAAGTAATAGTCAAAGAAGTTAATGATGAAGTAGTTATTTAAGCTCTTTAAAGTTAAGTGTAAATATGGTGTAGTAAAGTAGTATTTAAGTTCTTTGATTTTGAAGAACAATGTTCAGTTTGCGATGTGTACTCGATGAGTACAAAATTGTAGTGTGTATTATAATGATGTGTGATAAGTTTAAAATATAACGATAACATTAAGGTATGCTAACTATATGACGTTTAAGTTGCAGGTGAGGATGACGAAAGTTTGAAGGTAATATTTTACTTATTGGCTTATTAAAGTTTATTACCAGAACACAGTGCTTTCTATATTCAATTTACATTTCATTTACATAATATACTGCGCTGACTATTTATATAAAAATTGCGGATTTCCTTATGTAAACTATCTGCACATTTAGAACGAACGAGTATGGAAAGGCTCTTGTCCGTTTTTAGCTTTATATGTCTCCTTTTAATATCGAGCACGGTTTTGATAAAAACGTGAATTTCCAGCTGAATCTACGTCATAAGTTGTTAAGATGGCACGTGTACTTTAAGGCAAATAAGTTTGTAAAGCTAAACACTGCATGTATTTGAACACCGCTCGCTTGCAATGGTGTAGTGGTCAGCGTCATTACCTCGAATCTGGGCGACAGCATAGTTGTTTGTGTGTCGAAATAACTTTCAGCAACATCAGCAAATCCATTACAGAACTCTCGCTGCCACAATCGCACGGTAAATGGATCCACGGCTGCAATCATCATTCGGCGGAAGGCAATAAGTTCTCCGAAGAGAACTTTCCTTTCTTGGACCTGTAGCTAGGCAGAGTTCTTCATAAATTAAACTCCGTTTTCTTGAATATTTTATTCAATCTTATCTGTTATGTTCTTACGTTCCAATTTCCAAATTGTTTAATTAGTGTATCCCTGTATTTTCACTCAATAGTGTGCTCTCGCAAATTGCTCAGGAGAGATTAAATATTTTAAGTAGCAAAAGCGTGCCATATAATACTTTGTAGTGCGATTTCTTCCAAAGCTTGCAAATACTTCATTTACTAAACGTATACATTCATGAAACCTTAAAAGTTAGTAAAACCGAACATGAATCTCTATTTAACGAATGGCGAATATCACGAAAAATTTACTACTTTTAATCTAAGGACGGACAGGAATCGCCTTGCTCTTTACCAGAAACTAAAAACTAATGTTTTTTGAAACAGTCTAAAATATCCTATTTAATGGCTTTGCTGTTTTACTCGGTACAGGAGTTCATCGTTCACTTAATACTTGCAAAAGTGTTGAATTTGTTGCTTTGTAAAATATTCTATTACATAACTTTATCACTTTCTGTATAGTTCTTTATGCTCTTTTGTTAGATTGTGTCATGTATTGCCTGAAGCTACTTCGGAAGGTCAGATTCCTCGTCGCGCAGCTCCAAGATGTGGCATTTCCATTTTTTATGCGTTTGTTGTGCTTCTGAGGATGTCTTTGTGCTTTTTAGTGTATGGCGTTTTTCATATATTTTATACTATGCATTGTATACTCTACTTACGTAGTTAAGGATTAGTTAATTACAAATTATTCTATTTTGTTCCTTTAACTATTTAGTACTTGATGTAGTTTATGACGTAACCTATTTCCTCAACTGAGGAACAATGGAAATAACAATAAATCTTAACCTAATACACTGTCCCTTCTGTTTGTAAAACGGAAACTTACCATACCTCATTACATTATCGTCTATTCCTATTCACGAAAAGTGTGTATATTTCGCGTTTATTTAATGTCCACATGGGATCTCCTTATCTTTTTAATAATATAGCACATTCTGCAATACGTGATCAATTGTATTTTGTTTAAATCCTGTAATATTTCGTCCACGTTTCTGAGCCACACTTTAATTTCTGATTATTGTAGTTCAAATGCCTGAACTCGAGTAAGAGTGCGTTCCACTCGAACATGATTACCTGATTTATTGACTAGATATCTAATATTTTCATCTAATTGTACGAGGGGTGAACAGAAACTAAGCTACCAAGGTCAACTGTGCAGAATTTCTGCTACCGTTGAAGGTGAACACAAATGGCGACGCGTTCAGAAAACTAGTCTCGCGAAGAAATACGCTCCGTTATTCGCTTTCTGTGGGTGAAATTGTTTTCCTGGCTGAAGTAAATCGGCCAGGATTTCCCTCCCAGGGCTGCATCTTCTTTCACGGCAACGCACGACCGCATACAGCCCAGAAGACAACACTGTTGAAGCAGTTTCGCTGGGACATCTCTGACCTCCCACCCTACAGCTCCAAGCTACATTCACCTTTTTCCTCACTTGGAGTTCTGGGGAGGCCGAAAATTCGCTTCAGACGAGGAGGTGATACAGTTTGCGTCTATGGCTGCGCACACACAAGGACAGAAGTAACGTATCCCACGCAACAAGTGCGTAAACCGATATGCAGAAAATGATGAAAAATAATCTACTTGTATGAATTGGTTGTATGAGACAAAATATACTCACTTCATTGCAGGCTTTTAACCTTAGTTTCTGACAACCCTCGAACATCGTTGATGGCGGATTTTCACATCCATTAATCTCACAATTCTAACAATAATCGCCTAACAAGAAGATAGGTCAAAATAACTTCGCGGTACTCATGTTCCATCTAAATCAAATTTACAGTGTTTCACTTTTGCTCCAGTTACACGAAATTTATGTATTTAAAGTTCGGTGCTGACATGATTATTCTTTCCAGTCATAAATTGAAATCCTCACGTGCGGTACGGAGTCAAACGAAAGGAGAGTGGTAATAAAACCCGGATATCACCGCGCGCCTGGGGTGCGATTTGGCGGTATTGGGTGGTGTTTTTCCCCCAAAAACCTTGGGGGAGGACAAACTGTTACTCCCATAAATGTGATTGGTTAATATCCATTCCTGAAACCTTCGGGAAATGAACTAAAGAAGTGGGGAAGAGGTATTAAAAAGGCTTGCAGAGAGATATTTGACACAGATTTCGAGACAGATGATGGGAATTTAGGCAAGGAAGACGAGAGCGGTCAGCAATTACATTAGATGCAGATTGACGAAACGAACAGATGATCGGCATTATCGAACACGTAACCAGAGGAGACGAGGATAAACTGGAAAGTATCTTGAACCAGGAAGAATAGTGGCGCCGGCTCTGATTTGGATTGAGCACGACCCAAATTAGGTAGAAATTGCAACGAGGAAGACGCTGGAAGTTGCATTATGACGACACGGCAATTACTCCTCTAACTTTCTGCTGCTTTCCTATACTGCCAGGTACGAGTAGATTTTGTGTGAAATATTCTGATAACATACGACCCTCACTTTAGAGATCGAGAATTGTTAGTTTTAAGAAATTTATTTGTATATTTTTTGTAAATGTATATGTAGTGCTAATTAAGAAAGAATTGCCAGCTTAAAGTTTGAACTAAACAAAACATAATTCTACGCACCATTACAAACTCTAACTGGTACCTTAGAAATTCCGTCATCCATCAAACTTCCCAAAGTAAACTACGTAATCTCCAAATCCATAAGCTCCCTAATTAATAGCGCCCTCAAGCACCCAAACTCCACGACAATCCTCCTCCAACTCCATGCTTCCGTCGGCTAAAAAGAAAACTCCCAATTGACCCCATCCTTCCCCTTCATCATTCAGGCACCACCTAACCCACTTTACCATCATTCCTGCAGACCACATCCCCATATATCCTCCACCGCCTGTCTACCCTTACCCACCCACGTCGTATGCCTCTCAGGTACTCACAAAAATAAATAAACTTAACCCATTCCGCTGAAGTAGGTTAAATAAATTGATTAACCTACCTTCACGTTACCATGTAAATTACATACTCTATTTCAATTTTATATTCTTTTAATATTGTATATACTGAATCATTGTCCAAATCTGTACGATACAAGTTTTTATATATGAATAATAAAAAAGTTTGAAAATATATTATGTAAATTTTTTAGGAAATAGTCATTTTTTATTACAAAAGCTCATCATTAATATTGCACAGTTTCCTTGTCAAATTGGCTCAATCTTAAAGTGAATGTGTTTAAGTGTCACGAGTTTCGCAGTAGTTGATGCAGACAACAGCTGCGCCTCAGATGCGTCACACAACAGTTACGACTCAAAAAAAGTCGGACAATGTAATCACTGCAATAACTTTCGCCTAATTGGTTTCAAGTTAACTTTTTTTTGCTACGGTACCTATAATAGTATATGTTTGTAATTTTGTTTACGTCACGAGTAGTCAGGAATGTTTACAAGTTGATTCTCTAGAACAGGGAAGCGGAACCTTTTTGGAGGGCGGAACAATAACAATTTGAAGAGTTTTACGCGGGCCACAATTAAGAAATGTATTACAATCATAACTAATAGATTTCAGACAAATTATCTACTTATTAACCAAATTTATCAATCGACAACTCTACAAAGAAAAACAAATGTGAAAATGTGTTTTTAGCTGTTTATTTGGGTGATAATTTTATTCTATAGTAGAAATGTCTAATGTTTATCGTGTATTGTTAATTATAAATAAAATTTTACAAGTAGTATACACGCTACGCACAAACTATAAAATGAAGACCTAATAAAATAATAAAACGTCTCTTCTGTTTTGAAAATCCGAACTAGTGTTTAAAAGCCCCAAAAATAATTTGCAAAACTATCAAGTGATTCAACTTTTCACTCTGATTTTCCCAAGCACTAATAAATGAATTTAGGATTGAATTAATATCAAACTATTGAGTACTATGGGAAATGGCACTAAACGTATGACTACCAGTATGAGTAATGTTCTTGTGTGAATCGGTTTTTTTCTTCATATTAACATATAAAAAATCAAAATATACTTCAACTTTAATAAACGGTAAAATATATCACGACCTACACTAGATTGAATTATTTATGTAAAAATAAACAAGGTCAAATGTCACAATAATATTGTTTCATGCTTGAATGTTGTTATAAAAATGTTTAATGAAGGAAATAATAGATACTAAAGTTAATTTGGCAAAAAATGGGTCGCTACTAATTATTCCTTACGTTATCGACATTGTAGATTCTAATATGTACTAATTTCATATTGACGGTATTGAATATATTAATTAGATTGGGGGTCGTTTAAAATTATCTCAGCCGTAAGAGGGGGAAAAGTTTAAGAAGTCAGCCTCTTCCTCTTTTTTTCGCGATCACTAAGAGACAAGTGGGAGCAGTATGAGTAATGTCATTAAATGGAAAACAACCAGAAAGAGCGGTGGAGAAAGGTCGGGACCCGGCCAGCGGGCAGGGGTGCCACCCTACTTTCACCCTCCAGCTCCAATGAACCTTTCCTTTCTATCTAAACTGTTTAAAAAATTGTACAATTTTTTTTAGCATTGCTGCATCAGTGAAGCTTATATTTTATATATATATTTCAATCGCTACAAGAAAAACTGTTCCACTCTTCTGCGATGCGCTGTCAATGAGTTAGCAGAGGTCTAGTAATTAATTAATATAGAACTTAAGACAGATGATTCAAACTCTGTGGATGGGTTCGGAAGGGTTTGCATTGTCTTTTTCTACATTTTCAGACCATTTAATGCAACAATTTTAAATCTACGAGTCATCAAAGTCGAGCTATATAAAAGAAAGTCAAAAAAACCTGACTTTTTCCCGTGTTTTCGCAAAACCGCACATATAAAATGTCTTTAAAATTTTTTATTTACGTATTATAAAATGGCATTAAATTGTGCGTAAAATGAGACTTTTCCCAATTGCGTAGGTCATTCCGAATGGGCACAGTGATGCTTCAAACTCAGGACTCTACTATTTGTACTTCACAGGAATATAGTATTTTTAACGTAGGTCTGTAATTCTTTCCAATTTTTCATATTTAAAAAAAGTCACTACACCTAAATTGTCATAATATACTGCGCCTTCTCAAAAGTATTCTCGAAGACTGAATGCCAACATTTAATTAAAATTTCAAATCGAAGTTAATGCGGCAGAGAGATCTGCTGTTACAAAAGGAAGAACCTCATTTCGCCAGCTGGATGTCTTAAATTGAAGATAGAGCAGGGAAAATCCAACTATTAGACGATAAAGTCGCAGAAAAAATAGAACGTGACGGAGAATCGAAACCAGATCGTCACAATATGATTTTACCTTGATTGAAGAGAAGAACGATCCCTTGTTAGCCATTCCCTCCTCGGTACTGCTCTTGTGCTGCCTTCCTACTTAATCGCCCATTTCCTCTGATAACTTCTCCTATTTCCTACACCAAACACTGACACGCTTACGACCAGAGATATTACTTTAATTCACACAAGCAACAGAACGAAGAACTTCAGACGATTATGTTATCCAATAAAAAGTGTGCACAGCTATAATAATACCAACCACACTTTGTTTCTTTTGGGACATGCTACTCAAATATTTACACACCAATTGGTTCTTACAAGTCCAGTACCTTCAACAACGTTAAGTTATTCCGCATACTCTTCTACCAATACTTTCTTCGTCTACATGGTTTACGAATGAAGTTAGGGAGTTGGGTCTGAGAAATTGCACAGAGTGGTCAAATTATTATGACCACCCCCTCTACACAATGTTCGGACATTCTTCTTAGCATAAATGAATTCTATGAGATATTGGTATGTTGTTGGAGGAACTTGAGACCATATCCGATGAACTGCACTTTCCTATTCCTTAAGATTTAATGGTACTGGAGCCAGCAGCCTGATGGCCCGTTCGATCTCATCCCACTAATTATCAGTTGGATTGAGGTCTGGTGATTGTGCAGGCCAACGAAACAAGGTATAGTCTCCGTCATAGTCTTAGATCCATCTGAGGACAATGACAAGGAGCAGAGTAACCCATACCATAAATATTGCCGCAACTAGAAGAGTTACGGCAATGCACTTGGGGTCCGTGGTTTCGTGTTGTTCCACATTTGAACGCTGCCATCAGCATGGTGCATTTGAAATCGCGATTCATCAGACCATATGACCCTTTTCCAGTCATCTACTGTTCAATCCTTGAGCTGCTGTATGAAATGAAGACGTCTTCTCTTGTTCGGGGCAGACAGTACAGACTTTCGAACAGGTCATCGGCTTCCATAGCCCATACAGTGTAATGTGCGGCGAACAGTTCGTTCAGGGACGTTCACAGTTACTACTTGATTAATATTCTCCGCTATTGGACACACTATTGGTTCTTCTGTTGCACTCAACAACTCTGGCAAGTCTCCCATCAGCTCGAGCATCGAGTAGCCTGTGACGACCACAAGCATGACGCTGAGACCCGGCAGTCCACTCTCTGTAAACATTAATAACTGCTACTCTCGAACACTTCACAAGTGCAGCCGTTTTGCTGGTTACGACGCTTAGAACGAGTACGATCATCCCGTGTCACATATCTTCGCAAAAAATACAGTATAACCGATTATTCACTTCTCCTGCATACCCATTTTATAGCTGTTAGGTGGTGTAAATAATTTATCCAATAGGTGAATTGAATTGTGATTGCACGGCGCCAATGGTCAAAATACGAAACAAGCATTGTTCAAGAATAAAGCTCATCCACAACGATCACCAGAAAATATTCTGTCTGAAGAGTGCTAAGTCTCGCCATGTGCATCCCTACAAACGATAAATATAGCGGAATTCGTTTCGATCTAAATGCTACATCGCGAAAATTTCACGATTGGCTATGCGCAAAGAAAATTCATGAGTAAACCAGAACTACAGCACTCGATAGGAATATTTCAAGAATAATGCCGAAACGAACAAGGCAGACTGATAGGATCAAACAATATGAGTTTTTTTATAAAAATTCATCAGGATTGTTAATCTAGGATATCTGTAATAAGTTTCTGGACGACAAAAAAACAGAGATTGAACATGACACACGTGTTAGATATATGCTTGATTCTACGTCATTCATAGTCACGTTTAATGCATCATTTTTTAAATCAAATCTACTAAAATGTAGGGTTTCTATTTTGTTTTTAAAAAAGCATTTTCGAGAAAAGCAGGCCGATCGTCGACTTGGCTTTTAAGAGTGGTGCCATTATTGTGTGTGCACTGTGTTCAATTATTTAATACTGTCTGTAATTGGCCAACTGTACTCTACAGTACTCATTGAATGTAATCCAGAGAAACCTTTCATAACCTTTTCATTTAATAAATCAAAATGGCCAGCTATGTGAATAGTTATTTCTGGAAATATTTGTGACCCTCGTTTCCTTTTCCTATGACGCACGTAGAATTGCTCTTTCCGGGAAAGTTCTCTTTGTCCAGACATTGCTTAGCGGTACACAACAGGGCGCCACAAACTCCACAAATATATCCGTTATCCATTATTCTGCATGTTTATAAATATATATTTGTAATCTATACCAATAAATAAAATTGAAGTTTCGAATAGGCTCCGAAACCTCTCAACGAATATCAATGGAAATTACAGCAACTAAAACAGCAACTTTCGCTATCTTGCACAGTTCAGAAGAAATTACTATAAATATTCATAAACCCATTGACAAAACAAACTGCGAGTTTTAAGGTCTGTGATCCTATACCATTCATCAGATTGCCGTGAAATTTTTGAGTTTAGCGCTCATCATCCCACAGAACTTTTCTGACGATCTTTTGAAAGATGTAGCTTCCTTCCTTTCCCTTTCACGCCAATAAAGTTTCTACCCTAAAGACATATAGTACTTAATTAAACAAATTGATGACCTTGAACAGACTATTATACAAATTTACTCGTAACAACGTTTCGGAATGTTTTTATGCTTTCTTCAGGGTTTTCCTCCTTGTACAGTAAAAATGTACAGAAAATTAACCACTGTTGTGGTACGTTTTTGTTTGCATATATATATTTTTAAATGTCTTAATTTCATCTGCCTAGGGTTAATTTTCCTCTACAGGAAAGGAAAAACCTGAAGGTATAAAAACATGCCGAAACGTTGTTACGGGTAAATTTATATAATCAAGTCAGTATAAGGTCAACAATTTGTTTAATTATATACAACAGACGTTAAATTTAAACATTTAGCATACATTACTTGCTAATGGATACAATATGCCTCATAAGTTTAACTAACATTTTATTTAAGTGATTATACTTTTTAATTAGTTAATAACAATGCAATATGTTTTATAAGTCACAGTGCATATTGATTTATAAGGACTCGGGCCGCGAACACTCAATTTTATTTTTCTTAGATGTATCACATTATATCACGGTAATGAGACCGAATATAATTCACTGTTACAGAATATTTTTATGTTTGTATGTAGAGGTAAGACGACACTACTACCACCCCTCGGGGGCGGGGGTGGACAACGAGAATTTAAGACGATAAACGGTCGGCATGTGCCTGCGAATAAATATTTTTCACGGTTAGTGAGTGTCTCCCGGTACTTTTTTAAAGTTACTGTGTTTATTTCTTCACTCGATCAAAATACTGAGTCATCGCGGTGGTTAAAATGTACAAAGGAAGATGCGTGAAAATTTTCCAAAAATATTACTGTCCAATTAAATAGTACGGTGGGCTAATATAAATGAATTCCCGATAATTGTCTGGCATCAAGCTAGTATTTAATACCTCTGTGATAGGATACTTACGGTGACTAGTCATCATCTTGACCAGTGATACAAGACATATTGTACCAAATTCACTGGAGTAAAGAAAGAAGAATTATCCATAACCTCGACACAGTGCAGACAGCACTGATTAGAATAGAAGATTAAGAAAGCCGTAATCAAGGAAGGAGTAAGACAAGGATGTAGTCAGTCACCCATCCTGTTTAACTTCTATAGAACAGGCAAGGAAGAAAGTTAAAACGGAATATTGAAAAGGAATCATACTTCAAGGAGAAGAAATAAAAACCATACGCTTTTCCGACGATATTGTAGTATTAGGGGAGTCAGAAGAAACCATAATGTCCTGGAGAAAGAGTTCAATATGAGGATTAATAAAGGGAAAACCAAGGTAATGGAGTGTAGTATGGGAAACAGTGGGATAACAAAGGCTATTTGGGAAGGAGAAACTAGTGTTGTAAATAATTGAATGACACAGCCAATTGAGTCAAAATTAAATTGTGTTTAAGACGAGTCGAGATACACAACATACATCATAGGAAAGAGAAAAAAAAGACAATTAAAAATCCGCATTTCGGAGCACAAAACACATAAAAAGCACTTCACAAAATCATTCCATTTTGTCTTACATATCAATAAAGAACGACCAAATGGATTAGAATCATCTAAAAGAGGGACAAACTTGTTTCTCAAGAATAATGAGCGAGACGCTCCACATTAGAAAAAACATTCACCGTATTCACACAAAAAACTATACCAACAACTGAAATAGTGTATATGATTATATACTTCTCTAACTTTAAAATTTACAATAATTTTTTGGGGGGGTTAACATGCTACATGAGGGTGATCCTGAAACAGGCAACTCCCCTTTAATAGCATAGGAAGAGGGGAGATGCGGAAGGTAGCCAAGGGTTAACTAGGGCCCCCGGGCTATGGTTTAAGGATCCTACCCGGTTTTTCACCTAAAGAGATGCAGGGAAAACCCTAGACAATCAGGTAGGTCGGTCATTGGGTACTATTCTCACGCCCTTCCGAATGACGGGAGTTGAGTTTGCTGTGGGGTCGCAGCATTCCCTTCTCCGTGTCTCCACAAGTTTCAGGTGGCAGTTGGCCGACTGATCCAATGGGATCAGCAAAAAGACGGCTAATAAGTACATTTAATAATCTTTTCGTCTGAGGGAGTCATTGAGGAAATATGATAAAATGCTAAATTTTACACCTGAAGAGGTCTCAAAAAGAAGACGAAACGTCACTTTTGAAGTAATAGTGATCAATTCATATACTGATTTATTGGCCGTCTTTTTATTTAGTTTTTATGATTCTTTACTTTTGTAGTCGATTGTTGGTTCAAAATTGTAACGGAACTTCACTCTGACCCCCCTAACCCTGATTTGTGCAACATTCCAGCATTTCGGTGTCGTGAAGTCCATCAACAACTAAATTTGGTAAGTTTAAAACCATGTATTGTATTTTTTTTAAAAAAAATGTAGCACATTTCCTAATGTAATACATTGTAATTTTCATTTTTTTTTATTCCGAAGAAGTCTCAGTTAAGAGAGACGAAACGTAACATAGTTCATTATTTAAATAAAATAAAAATTGACAAAGTTGTTGTTACAACCCATAAAATTTTTATTTAAATGTCTGATATACTATTTATCAATATAGTATGGGCCATCAGATTGAATTTCGAAGTACTCTAGGGCCAAATTTCGTCGTGCGTCACATTATCAGAGAATCGCAAGATAAGGAGATAAGTGTGGTTGAAATATATATTCATCGAAACGCTACATATTTCCGTTAATAGTAATAAAAGCAGGTTGAAATCTCTTCAAATCTGCCAAGCAAAATACTGGTGTGATGTATTGCAATTAAAATATTTTTTCGCTCTTTATGTTTAAAATAAATGCACGATATTGGGTACAAATTTTTCCCTTGCCAGCTTAACTAGAAGACAGAGTTTGTAGGCAGAGAAAGATAAAACGTTAGTTTTTAATCCAACACAGGATAAATTATTTATTTAAATGTTTTCTACACACTCAAAGAAGTTCTAAAGAAAGGAACAACATATTTAGTTATTTTTAGATTTAGTTTATAGTCGCTCCAACCACCGGGTCATTAGAGACTTGCTCTTTAGGTTTTGGTTTTCTCAGTTGAGTAAACTCCATACAGGTACTTGCAAACGCACACAAACACCCAGGCCCTAAACAGGAATCGAACCTGGTACCTCTGTAATGTGAGTCTGTGACATTAGCCACTAGACCACAGAGGCAGCCTAACAACAAATTATGTCATGTTACAAATGTTGTATTTTAAAATTTAGGAACTGAATGGGAGGATAGTTGTACCCACAATCTCGTAATGAAAGGAAAATTCTATTGTGAATACATAAATATTCAATGTAGATGAAAATAAATATTTATTTTGTAAATTAGGTATCATTGACACGTTATTATGGGTATGATGTATGTTGTGTATCTCGACTCGTCTTAAACAAAATTTAATTTTGACTCAATTGGCTGTGTCATTCAATTATTTACAACACTAGTTTCCTGTAATGTGAAATGTCGGTATAAAAATTACAAACTTGTAGAAAGTACAAAACTACTAGGACTTATAGTAGGAAATATATTGAATTGGAAAAATCATATCATTAATATAATAAATAAACTTGTTCAGCAATCTATGCAGTCAGAATCATATCTGATTATGCATATTAAGAATGTCATTCAATAATGGCTTATAATATTATTACTTTGGGTAATTCTTCAGGACTACATGAGACGTGGTTACTTCAAATGTGTGTTAAGTTAATCATATAGAGGAAGGACTACGCAAAAAATTATGAACTCTTACTCTTTAGTGTCTATGTATGAAGTTAGAATAAATTTAGTACAAACTCTGATATACATCCATTAAATATGGGAAGCAAAATAAATTAGTGTATAACTTTGTCAGTGGCTCAAAAAGGAGTGGTGTTTGCAAGTTTTTTTTAAAAAAAACTTCCAACCAACATTACAGATTTACAAGATACACAAATTTCTGATTAGTCACTCCTCCTATTCTGAAGAATTTATGGATGGCTAAAGTGCAGCATCTTCGTACATTGTTCGAATGAACTACAGATTATTTCAGCTGTAATCTTATGATAAGAATAGTATAAACATAAACTTATGTAAATATAAATTCAAGTGCAGTTCAAATTTATATGACTGAAAATTCGCTTTATTATAAGACAACTAGAAGTTAAGAAACTTGAATCACTAATGATTTGTGGAAAAGGACAAATCTAGTATGTAAAAAAATTAAGTATTCGCTTCCAATATTTATTAACTTTGTTTTATCTCCGAATTTTTTATGGATTATATTGAAGTATAGTTATGAAAACTCTAAAAATTAGTAATTATGAAAAAGAAACTAAGCAATCAAGAAAAAGAATTAACCACACTCTAAGTAAAAATTAGGTGATACACATAATGTTTCTCAGAAAAAATAAACAAATGTAAATCTGATTAACAGGAGATTATCATCACAAAAACACAAAATTTCTGAAGTATTATTGTTCAAATTTTCAACACAGAATAGGCAATTTTATTACATTTTATCATCAAACAAGTTTTCAAGCAATTCAAATAAATGTACAGGCAATTTTAAATTCATTAAATTATAGGGATATTATTATTTTCAGACACTTATAGACTGTTCCGAAATGATATGGTATTTGGAAATCAAAATTCTGCCATAATCAAATAATTTTTTTGGTTCACTCTTTAAAGTTGTCCACAAGAAAATTATCTGCCCAAAAAAAATTATTCTAGTGTCGCGTTTACTGGTTATTCAAGAACCCCCAAAAACATAGCACACCCTCCCAAGTCACGTGTAAAAAATTGGCACTTGTTGAGAACTGATTTTGACAGACGAATTCCATGCGAATGTAGTATGCAGTATAACAATATTTGCCCGAACACAGAATATATATAAATAACTTTCGGATAACTTTTCAAATGATGAATAAATTGTCAGACCTTACCTCTTTAATTATGTTCCTGATAAAATACGAAGAAGAATACGTCGGCGGAGGAAACTGAGTACCAACAGTAGCCATGATACCCGACACTGATTCTGGATAACTGCAACGTTGTCCGCCAGGTGTATACATACCAACACAAAGATGACACGCAGCAAATAATGATTAGTATCTATGACCTAATGAAACTATAAAATTTACTGTTTCACTGTTTCTGGCATTTACTTCTCGCATTCTAAAATAACTACCCAGCGAAACATTTCACACATGAAATATGAAAATTAATTATTTGATAACATAAGTTACGTCTGTTAATTAATATTTAAGAATGATATAAAGCAATGGTTACATATACTTGATAAAGTCTACCAATTTGGGGAAGAAATGTTGTGAATAAGTAATGAAAATTGCCTGTTATGATTAATGCCATTTTATATCATTTTGTAAATTAATTAGCTTTTATATTTAACTTTTGCCGTGAAATTATATAGGGAACTGAATTTACTCATGTTTTATCAATACGTATATGGCGACTTGAAATTTAATGTAGGTGTTTTCAGAAGATTTGTTCTGGACTTAAATCTATTTAGTCATGCTGAGGCACCTTCATCTATTTTAGGAGGTGTATGTACTGGGGCGAAGACCTTGGGCATACAGTAAGAGTGGTCTGCTGATCCCTTTGAATCAGTCAGCTAAATGACTCCTAAAACCGGAGAGAGGAATGCTGCGACCCCACAGCAAGCTCGTCTCCCATCATTCAGAAGGGCGTTAGAATAGTACCCGGCTAAAGGGGAATATGGTCCCCCAAACATATACATCAGGATTTTCCCTTCATTGTATATTCGTTAACAGACTGTGATGTCTGTAGTTGTGCACCAATCAGGATGCAGGTTTTCCCTGCATCTCTTTTAGGTGAAAATCCTTAAATTATAGCCCATGCTCTACCTTCCACATCCCCCCTTTTCAATTCCCTTCCTATGCTATGTTTCAAAATCACCCTCATTGTAAATTTTGTTAATATTGACATTTTCAAAATTCAAATAAAGGTTTTATGAAGATTATTAACCTAGACTGATGGAATAAAACTGAAATGTACAAATAATTATATGAAATTTTGTATCAACATGAGCATTACACAATGTATGCACATTCACACGAAGCAGTTCACATTATCAAGAGATAGGTGTGCAACATAACACCAACTCTCATTTTAAGTTCACTATCTCCAATTCCTAACTATACCATTTATTATAAACATACAATCATTCATTGGTATATGTTTCTATCATCTTGACAACAGTTAGTCCTATGTTTGAAGTATGCACTACTACTACTTTGTAGTTTCCAGTCTTAGTACTTTTATACTTCATAGTTTTTATTCACTATGACAGATGTTTTATTAAATTTATATAAAAAACTTTGTATTCAATAACAAATATTGCTTTTATATTCTATGGAATGTGTAATATTACTTACCAATAACAAGTATATTCCATATTTGACTAAATAAAATGAACACAGTTAAACTGAATTTATTTTGGGTTGTTTTTACAGATTTCAAATAAAACTTGTAATAAAAATTCAAGACTCTATACATTATCTTTCTCAAGGAGGATGATAATAAATTATGTGTATAATACAATTTTTTATATGAATAGGAAGGAGATGAAGGGACTGATTTGTCTTACCCAGTTCTGTCTGTCAGGTATATGTTTCATATGCAGCAAAATATTGTGCTAACGGCTTATCTGAAACTTATCTGAAAACATATGTCATGCCATTAGTTCACTATATCCACTTCCTAAACATACCATTTATTATAAACAAACAGTCATTCATTGATATATGTTTCTATTATCTTGATATGTTTATCTGTTCTTAGTCTCACTTTGACATGTTTTAAATATTTATTGTGCAATAAATACACATTATTGTGTTATTCAAACTTTATTCCTTGTGCAAGTGGTAGGGTTTTGCCATGGTTGATGGTAACCGTGGCTCGACGCATGTACTGTTTCCATGAGTCAGAGCCAGATTCCCTTCCACCTCCAGTGTGCTTTTCACCTCCAAAAGCACCCCCAATTTCCGCGCCATTGGTAGGGATGTTCACATTCACAATTCCACAGTCAGATCCATAAGGTCCAAGCCACTGTAAAAAGATATCTTGATAAATTTACCTTTAGCTGGATTAAATAATGTGTTATTTTAGGCTTACAGTGCAGATCTTTGATATGCCTTTGCTAAGTGTGTATGAAATAAATGAGGAAATTAATAACAAAGAATTAAATCAAATTAACATATGATATTAAAACATTTAAATAAAATAATTTTATGGCCGGTTTTTTTTCAGTTTTTATCTTTAATTAAACAATGTTTTGGTCCATATTTACACCTTCTTCAGGTTTTTAATGATCTGATTATTGTTACATCCAATCAATTGTTATAATTTAACTTATTATAAAACAGTAATATTTTTAAAAGAGAGGTCCAAGGCAACACTTATTTAGCCACAGTTTACCTGGACATAAAATTATTTCATTTAAATAATGAAGAATGTTACAGCTGGATGGAAAAATAATTGGATAAGTCAATCTTTGACAACATGAACAGTTAATTGTAAGTCTAAAGCTCTGTGTTAAAAGTATTCTAATTACACAAAGGAATAGCCAAATTACAGATAAAAAAAGTGATAAAATTAAATGTTTCTGCAATTGCTTTTGATTTTGTCACAAGAGCCTCAAGAATAACATACCATGCAAACCAAGTGACAAACACAAAAGAAAAGTAACAACGATTGCAGAAATGTTGTGTAATTATTTTAGCACATATTTTTCTGCAATTTGGCTGCTAATATATATAATTGGTGATTTCACTGTGAAAGTGGATAAAGAGGTTAAAGTGAAAGTAATAATGACAATTAATAACCTGCATTGTAACAGTAGTTATGCTTAGATTTAAGACTGTTGCACATCTAAGAAGGGTTATGAGAAATACATGGATATCATGTGAGAATTTTAAAATAGGGACACAGTATTGCCAGACAGAAGACCAAAGGATCAAATGAACAAAACTGTCACTGCCAAGGAATAAGCTTATTTTTTCACTTTTAAAAAAGTATGAAGATTTTGTTTAAGTTCTTTGAATTTATTATATCCCTTCAAATTGGGCCTAATTATAGCATTTTACTAATGCTGCTACTGGTAAAAGAAACATTTCTAAAAAATAACAAATGATGATTTAAGATCCATGTCTACTCAAAATCATATTTTTGGTATAGTTTCATTAGCCATTGAACATGACTTGAGTAATAAATTAGATCTGAACTATCTTATTCATGATTTTGCAGGAAATTAACTCTGAAAGGGTTTGTTTCAATTTAATTTTCAATTAAGCATTTTATTCAACTAGTTTTTATCTCTGAAAATAGTGGGTAGTAGTTTCACTTTGTATAGTTGCTGTTTACTCAATATATATGTAAAAAAATTAATTTCAATAAAATAATGTTCCACTATTTTTTTGTATTAGTGTTATTCCCTGTCTTAATTGAATTTTTTCATATTTAACACAATTCTTTTTTTTTTACCTTGGAGGTGACATTTTTTGGTTTTACCTATAGTGGCAATGTTAGGGCCAGAACAGGAGATGGACATAAAGTTTGATCATTATCTAAACAGATGCAAGTGTAATCAAATAATTGAAATGTATTGGGAAGACATAAAAATCTATCAGTAAAGCTTTGTAAACGTGTAAATGAGGATTCATGTAGAATATCTGAGGACCTCATTAGAGAAGACATGTGGTGTAGTTGTGTGTGGACAATATAATTTCCGTTAATAAAAAAATCATTTAATTTTATCACTAAATATGAAGAAAATTTGTTTACTTTTTTATATAAAATATGTTAATATTGAGCAATCCCTGCTTCGAGAATATTCGGATAGAATTTATCAAATTAATATGTGAGGGAGAGTTGATATAATTATTTAAAATCATAATTTATTTTGTTGCCAGGTTGATTACTTTTTGGAAGGAAATGACTACTTAGGGCTTCACAAAATAAATTGATAAAGGCAGAGATAAAGTTGAATATGAATTACGACTTTAAGCTTATAGCACGGGACATGAAAATTGCTGATGACAGTAAGAGAAAATTACAGGTCATGAAAAACTGATATCCCCATTAATTAATTATTTAATTCATTTATTATATTCAAAAATAATTGGAAACAAAATGAGTTTCCTATAAAAATATATTTTTTAAATGAGTTATCCGTAGGTCATATCTTCGCTTTGAAGTCATAAAATAATACATTATTTAAGATATTTTTTATTTTGTGTAATGACTGAATAGTTTAGAAAAGACCATGGTGGGAGAGTTTGTAGCGCAGTAGAACCCGCGTCCAATTTTTTATTATTATTTACGGAAACTTAACAAATATTCCGGCATGAGCAAGTCGCTTGCCAGGAAGAAGGGGTTTTTCCGCGCGCCGTCTTGGCGGCACGGAATAATAACAAAGGGACTGCGGCTTACACCTGGACCATAAAGCTTGGACACCTCGTCGCCGGTTTCGGAATGTCCTAATCTGCCTGGGAATTTGGTGACCGGGTGGCGTTTTCCCCAAATGAAACAAGGGATATGATTGAAAAATATCCATTCCTGCCACCTTAGGGATAGGTGTCGGATAAGTGGGGACAAGGTTTTAAAGAGGCTGGCGGAGACAATTTTCCAAGGTGATGGCGAGAGGAGATTGAAGGAGAGAGGTGGAGAAAAAGATTTCTGGTGATACAAGGTGGTGGCGAAAGGAGATTGGCAGCAGAGAAGTTCCGGCGAGAGGAGATTGGTGAGGTGGACCATGCTTTGATCAGTCCAGGAAGCAGGAAAGAAATGTCTTAACAACAAGGGAATAAAGACTTCGTGTTATTGTCGACCGGCCGCTTCAAGTTCCACAACACGGAAATTACAGCGAGACGCCTATGAAAACAACTCAGGTTCGTCAACGAACAGTAGATCTGCTACACGTGGTCACCCAAACCATTAATACCCTGAGATCTTTAATATAATTCCATTTTAATTAATTATTTTTGTACATAATATATACACGCACTACCTATATTAAAAGTATTGTGTTTACAATTAATAAATGTATATATTTAAACCCAATTATTAAATTCATTAATTAATATCTCCTCCACCATTTACAAGTTAAACCTTGAACGGTAATTACAATTGGATTATAAATCACCCCAAGATTATAAAAAGCCGAGGAAATGATTTTGATAAAATAATTACGGCTTTTAGCATATAGTAACGGCACACAAATAACAATAAGTAGAAAAAACAAATTTCTTGGTGAAGTAAATTGGCCTTAGGTGAGAACGCAGGGTTTCGTCAGGCAGAGAAAGACAGTTCTCGGGAATTTTTGCTTCTTCGACGATGAAGAATATTTCGCCAATTTATTTTAATTTACGACTGTGTTTTTCTATTTGCAATACTGTCACTTGCCTGGAAATGGAATGCTAGAATTTTTTTTTTTTTTTTTGAAAAAAAGCCTCAACTACATGCATCTGATTGAATTGCGCACGCCACAATACAAAATTTACCTAAGTAAAATACAACAACCCAATTCATATAGGTGTTGCCTTTATGACTTGCCGCAACAATAATGCGCTTTGATTTTTATTCCATTTACGAAATCTATTTTTTAATATTATTAAAATTAATTTTGGAAAAGTAATTTCGCCGTAATCGTTAAGTTAAATAAATATTTCTCAATGTAGAAGTATTTAAAATAATTAATTAATTACAATAGATTCGTTTATTAATCAAGTACAATGATATAATCTAGTAGACAAGGCAATTAAATTATCTCATCAACGCTATCATAATTTAATATGGAAAAAAATTGTAAATATTCTCATTCTAAATTCTTATCCTTTGCATTTTATTTAAAATAAAATTAAAATTAGGTTGACTAAGATTAAATATGAAATTAATAATTCACATTTCAATTACCTAATAAAAAATTTAATATTCATATCTCTTTCTTTGTTTGAAAAACCTCATTACAAACTTATTGACTTGTTTAAAAATTATGGTATTTATATCTTGCAACAATTTAAACTGTTAAAAATATTAAATCAAAAATTAATCATTTCCATAGACAAAAATTTACTGTTTAGATTGCAACGCCTGTTACATTGATAAAACCAAACTCTTATTACAACGCGCTTTAATGAACACACAAATAATTTAAAATATTAAAATGCGTTGCCGTAAAAGGCTCTTATTGTTTCTGAAGAAGAGAAGCTATGCCTCTCGGTAAATGTTACGCCCGACCGCTCGTCGCTCGCCGTTTTTATCGTGCCCGAGGCCTAACACTCAAATGATATTCACTCAAGGAAAATGTTTGTGCACGAGGTGGTAGCACAGCTTGAGCGCCGCTGCTGAGGCTTGTACAACTTTGACAAGCATTTCCGATAATGCTCGTAATAGTTCCTACAAAACTTCCACCATATTGGACAAACACGAAGTAGCTCCAACGGAGAAAATCAGTAAGCGACACATACATTCACAAATATCTGCTCTTACTTCTACATTAGTTTTGTATCTTCTGTGCACTTTGTATGAATTAAAAAGCATAAACCTAAGAATAAAAGAAATCTTACTGTTACCGTCGCGGGAGATTGTCCGCGACACCAAATTTCTCTAACGTAAATAGTTTATCTATTTAATATTGTGGTATGTAGTAGATCAAACTGTTCAGGCCCCTGATCAGAATGTTTATCAATTCAAAAGGGTGGTGAATTAATCCATGAATCCCTATAGGGATTGTAGCAGCAGAGACTCTTAAAATAAATACAGTGCCTTCAGTTTACCCGAACCTTGAGGTCAAAATAATGAACAACATGTTAGGCCAACCACAGCCCACCCCATCAATGGCAGTGCACCAGTCACACAATGAATAGTAAAACAAAAGTGAAATACAATGTACATTTGGAAGAAAGGAATTGGTCATAGTATTTATGTTTGGTTAGGTTAATAAATATTTGTGTGTGTATGCGTGTGTATGATATGAAATACTAATTAATGAAGCAATAATAAATAACATACCTTTGAGAAGATTGTTTGAATGTCTTTAGTGAAAATACTTGACGATAGACCTTGATCAACATTGTTATTCAACATTATTGCCTCTTCAACACTTGAAGCCTTGAGCACATAGACAATTGGTGCAAAAGTCTCCTTACGAACAACATCTGTATCATTTGATAAGCCAGTTATAATTGTTGGTTCAACATAATAGCCAGGACCTTCCAATACCTATAAAGGAATTTTTATTAACTTTACTTTCAAGATTAATAGATTGAGTAAAATTCCACTTGTATTTTCATAGCAGAAACAGTAAGAATAACTTGGAAATTATATTACCAGACAGCTTTCTCAACATTGTAATAAATTCGGAGTCATATAATAATATCAAATTAATTTTTATTGATAAACAGTTGAACAGAGAAATGTCAAAATCATTTTGTTAAGTTATTTTTCCCTTCAAGATTGCTAGTTAGATGTCTTAGATTATGTAATATATAAAATTCTAAAAACAATAAGGAAGTTGGATCACAAATGTAGTTATCTGTGAATATTCCCAACACAGTAATATGAAAGAAAAGAGAAAGTTATGTAGTGGGGGACTATGGACTTGGTGAAATGAATAAAAGGGAAGACAGAATAGTAATTTTGTGTGGAGTGCAAATTAGGAGTGGCAAATACCTGGTATGAGAATCATGAAAGAAGACTCTACAAGTGGAAGCTGTCAGGGTACCTGGGCAGGTACCAATTGGGCTACATAATGACAAAAATATAGTAATCAGATGCTTGACTGCAGAAACCTACCCATGAGCAGATGTGAACTCAGACTGTTGATTATGAAATGCAGGCTTCAATAAAGAAACTCAAGAAAGGAATTAAAACAAAGAGATGGCAATTAGAAAAACTTAAACTACAGGAGGTGCTTCAGAGTTTCAAGGATGAAATCAAGAGTAGGTCATGGCAAAAGGAGAACGAAAGAATATAGAAGAGAAATGGGAACTCTTGAAGGAAGAAATGAGCAACTGAAAATAAACGTAGCTGATAGGAAAATCAAAGAAACCTCTGGAGAAAGGAAATATATTTGCAAGAACATCAGGAGAGCAGATGGGAAACCAATTCTAGATAAAGAAGAAAAGGCGGAAATACAGAAGGAATATCTCAAAGAGCTGTATCACAGTGGAAATCTAGATCAGTCAGTAATAGAAGATGATGAAGAGTTGGGAGACAAAATTTAAAAGTCGTCCAACATTTGTGAACAGAAAATTATATATTTTTAACATTTATTTGAGAAATATGTTGATATAACTTGCATACTTAATATTCCATATGAATTAATATTTGTACCTTACATACTTGAAACTACTAAGATATGTTGTAAATAAATCATCCACTTTAATTTGCATTTTACTGCTTTAAGATAGATTTTAGATGGTAGGAGTTGCAGAAAGGAAAATGATAGAAACTTTTGAAATGTGGTGCTATAGAAGAAGGCTGAAAATCAGATGGGTGGATACATTAACTAACCAGGAAGTTCTATGGTGGACTTTGACCAAGAGAAGGCATGAGGGTCTTGTAAAATTAGCACTAGAGGAAGTGTGTGTGTTAAGAAAAGGAGGAGGCCAAGAATGGAATTTGGTAAGCAGATTAGGGAGAATGTGGGAATGTCATAGCTATGTAGTAATGGAAAGGCTAGTGCAGAATAAAAACATCAAACTGTAAAGTATCAACACATTACTTAATTCTATACTGTTCTAAAAAATTTAAGTAATTGAAAATTACATATGAATTCTAAGTTCCATGTCACATTATTTTAACTTGGTAATGCAGTAATTTCTAACCAAATTTAAAATGGAAAAATGTATTATAACTCACATTTCCACCAAATTCAATAGTTCCTCCAGCTTTAACTGCATCAGCAATAGTTTGTCTGTATTCCTCAACAGCAGCTGCAGTGTGAAGTGGGCCATACAATGTTCCCTCAAGAAGTGGATCGCCCATCTTTTGAATGACACCATGATATGCTGTCTTAAGCCTTTCTAATATTTCATCATAAACCTGCAGGGATATCACTATTTAATTTAATGAAAATATATTTCACTTGTTTTAAATCATAATATATATATATATATATATATATATATTATAGTAACACTTATTAGATGAATTCAAATTAACTAGTATACACAATACTATAAAAATGGTGATCGATCATAGGGAAGAAGGAGAGTAGTTTTATTAGTCTTTTTATTATGCCACATGATACCTTAGAGTAGGCGTCAGTAATGGGGTGTGCCCATGAGACAATTTCAAAGTCTAAAAACTATTAAACATTTTAATAACTGTACAATTCAGGAAAATTGTTAAATCTATGTTACTAAAATGGTTATTTTGTAAGTAACGAAAAACTGTTTTTTGTATATATCAAAGTTTTGTTTTCATTGTGCAATGCCATTGTGATTTTAATGTAAATCAGATAAATTAAGTACCTTTCCTAGCTTATACTAAGGACAGTTGGGCCTTTATGATGTCACAGATTGCCAGAATCAATAACAAGTGATAATGGTCCACAATTTATTTCAAGAAGTTGTAAAGAATTTGTGGAACATTGCAGTATAAAGTTACCATATTGGCCTCAAGCCAATCATAAGTAGAAAGATAGAATTGAGTATTTCTGAAAGCAGTGGGAGCAGAGAAACTGCAGGGGCAGGGTTTAAAGGAGTCTCTGTGAAGTTTTATCAATATGTATCACATCATGCCACACATAATGTTCAAACAAACTCCTGCTGTGTTAATGACTAATTATATTTTTTTATCAAAGCTCCCCACTTTTTTATTGGACAGATAGTAAAAAATTGAGGAAGACAGTCATTAGAATGCACAAAAATCAGAGAAAAGAGAAAGAATATTTTGACAAGAGATGTGGAGCTCATGGGTTCTGCTGTGGTGGTGATAAGGTTTTGTATCAAAGATCCAATTTATGTGAGTAAGTTGTCTACAACATTGTGAAGAAGCCTCTGATGGTCAATAAGAGTCTTATGAGATGGACAAGAGATTGCTCAACAGAGTAGCTCAAGTCAAGAAATTGCCACCAAGCATTGAGTTTGAAGAAATTCCAGGAGTATATTTTGATGAGGATGACCAAGGAACCAAGATGGAAACATGTGACATGGGGACTGGAGTTCTGCGAGATTTACAACAGTGAATTCATCAAGAGAGAAGACCTCCAGCTTATTTAAAAGAGTATGTGTGTAATTAATGAACTGTATAATTGAGTTTAATTCATTTATTTTATTTTAAAGCTCATATGTAATGTTCTGTCATTTGTGGTGTGATTGTTTCATGCATATTTAAAGAAAAAGGGAGATGTAGTGTATTTATATAGCTTTGGTATTTTGCCATGTTGACAAAAAATAAATAATAAATGGCCAATTAAAGCAAGTACTTGCAAGGTTTCATTCCTAATTAGAATGTATAAATGTCAGTTTGTAATAATAATACTGACAAGACTACTTTATAAAATACTCTTTAATTTAATGGCTTAAAAAACTAATAATTATGCACACAGTAATATTTCCATTAATTTGCCTGGCTAAATGAGGACTGTTTGCCATATGAACCATTGTGCCCAATTTACAAATGTACAAACTGTACAATTAATAGAAAAACTGTTAATAAGATAAAATGTTAAAAAATTATTCTGATTATTTATTTTCTGATAAATTATTCACAAATAAATTACCAATTTATTGCCAATTTAAAAAGATTTCAAATACCATAAACTGAAGAAAAACATCTATTTAACACTTACACTAGTATGTAGAATCAATCTTCTGGTTGTAGTACAGCGTTGCCCTGCTGTGCCCACACAGGCAAATACTACCGATCGCACCACCATATTTAAATCTGCATCCTCGGCGACTATAATTGCATTATTACCACCCAATTCCAAAATATGTTTCCCAAATCTCTTTTGAATGTTCAAAGCTACCTATTAACACAAAATTATTACCAGTTGTTTAGACAATACATATTGCTAGGTTGATAATTTTTTAGTTGACATAACTTGCAATTTTTATTGTAATTGATTGCATGTGGACATTTATATTTTGTCAAGATAAATATTTAATTGTATACCAAAAAATTTCTAAAACTTGATGAAATTAATGTAAAAATTACATGTTAAATGTTTAAAATGGAATAGGTTTCAAAATAGTTCAATAAAATGTGTATTTGTTTGTAAAACTCTCATTTTATTAAAGTAGATTGGAAGTAAGAATTCCAAAATTGATACTTATTGGCATAATTTCAAAAACACTATGACTTTTATTAAACTACAATTATGATTAATTTTTTTAAAACCACACTTTAAAATAACTTACATAATTTACTCTCCTGAGTGTGACATAAACCTCTAATAACTTTTCAAGTACCTTTGGAAATATATTCTTTTTACAATCAAAAGACCAGTGACATTAATCCTTATATAAAAAACAAATTTAATATAAACATTGAAAATAAAGCTACAAACTTTCATATTGACTACAAAATCCTGGTGACACTCACATTTAAACCAACTGGGGTGCTGCCAGTAAATGACACTAGTGGTACACGAATGTCTTTTGACATAGCTTCACCCACTTCTGCACTGCCTGCAACAAGAGAGCAGATAGCTCCTGGTAGTTTATTCTGTTCCAGCACAGAAGCTATTATCTTGGTAGTTGCCACAGAGATAAGTGAAGTAGAAGAAGCTCCTTTCCATAGTATGGTATTTCCACAAACCTTGACAACCAAAACCAGATCATAGGTTGATACAGGAAATTTGGATATTAATAAAAATAAAAATATTAGAAAACCATTTGAAGAAGCCCCTTCCATTGTTTATATATTTATACTACACTTTTTTTGAAAATTATGTAAACAGACCTAATCACATACAAATATATTGATCATATTTTAATATACATCAAAACAGAAGGCTGCAAAGAGAAACATACTGAATGTTGGTCAAATTGTTTCACTAAACTGCATTAAAAGTTATAATAATACATGGAAATGAACTTAAGGTTTATCTAATTAAAATTAAAATTTATTCTTTTGAAGATCAAAATTTTAGAGACTATTTGTTTTTAGTTATTGCATTGGTTTCAAATACATAAAACTGGCTTGTCCTACAACTTTGAATAAGAATATGAGGTTCAATGAAAATTAATGTTCTCAGTTGGTAATTCTACCTTTAGTCATATCATACAATTAATCAATTCTGTGGCATTAAAAACTGTAACAATTAATAAACAGATATACTTCAATGTCTAGGATTTAAATTAATTACTGTTGATGGTGTAATTTTAATATTCTGATAATAAAGCGTGCGTACTTAAATAATGATTGAAATTGTTTAAAAATAATAATAAAATTAACCAATATTTGTAAATGTAATACAAAAAATGGCCAAACGTCAGAATAGAAAAGTATAACTTCAAAATGTTTCTTTAATTAAAATATTATAAAATTTCATTTTGCTGTTGCATATTAAATTATTCTATTTCTGACTTTTGTCAATTATTTTGTATTTTATTTATAATATTAAGTCAAATTAATTAAATTATTATTTAATTTATTATATTAGTCCTCAAATAAATAGAATACTTCATCACATAAAATTACGAAATAATTATTGTAAGCTACAATTAATAACAATTGGAAGTTTAAGTTAAATAACTAAAATCAGGACACACAAACTTGCATATCGAACATAAGTAAAAATATAGTATAAAAGTCATAAAAATCCTTCAATGTTACTAAAGGGCTTAATATTATAATTACAAAATACATAAAAATAAATATCCATTGCTAAAATAATTATTTGCATAATTAAATATCACATATGACTAGACATTGTTACAACACATGAGAACATTGGCAGCTCATTATGTGCTATATCACCCCAACGAAAATTTTTTACAAGGATAATTCCTCTTACAATTACTGTGTTGATAATACGCCACAACTGTGCATATATATTTGCAAACTTTTGAAGGTGGTTTACAATAAAACAACACTGTTTACTTCTTCTACTTAATAATATTTAAATCATACCATAGCTATGGCACTGTTCCAACCATACACAGCTGCAGGAAAATTAAAAGCTGAGATAACACCAACAACTCCTAATGGATTCCATTGTTCAATAAGTAGATGGTCTTCTCGTTCTGATGGGAACAATTTGCCCGAGAACATTCTTGACAAGCCCACAGCATAATCACAAATGTCTACATATTCTTGAACCTCACCAACACCTTCAGGAAGAATTTTACCTATAGATAAATAAAACAAATATTTACATCAATCATACTTACACAAAATATATTCACATTTAGAAAACAGTTATATAAGATTATTGAAAAGGTACAGAATGTCATTTAATGAATAATGAATTAATATTTTAATTCAAAAACTCTTCATAAAACTGCTTGATTACCAATATTTATCATTCAATGTAAAAATGATGTCAAAATTATTTCCAAACTACAGCAGATCTGAGAAAATAATTAGTCAGTTTAACAAATATTTTGCTTAAATTATTATCTTTAAGAAGTAATACCCAAATATCTTGGTATGACATTAGATACCAAGTTGAGATGGAAAGAACACGTAAAAAAGAAAAAGGAAGAACTCAACATAAAATATCGACAGTATAGATGGCTCATTGGAAGATATTCCAATCTGTCTTTATGTAACAAAACTTTGGTGTATAGCCAAATTATTAAACCAACCTGGTCGTATGGTATACAACTATGGGGATGTGCAAAAGAAAATAATATCAATCAAATACAGACATTCCAAAATAAAGTTTTACATGCCATGGTGAATGCCCCATGGTACATTAGAAACGCTGATATCCATAAAGACCTTGGCATTCCAACTGTCAAAGAAGAAATTAAAAGATTTTCGAGCAAGCACGAAGAAAGGCTTCGCTGGCATGAAAACACAGAAGTTCTTCAGCTCTCGGACAATAAATACCTGTTCAGAAGACTCAAGCTAAGGAAACCATTTGAATTAGTATGAGTGACATATTACAAAATAAAGCACGCTGCGTGAGCGTGAAATACAGTCGTAGGACAACAATGAAAACTAAAGGATGTCATTGGACTAATTTAGCTAATAAGTAACTAGATATAAGAATTAACAAAATAAAAGAAAAGATGTTCAACAGACATTGCTATTTTCACTCTCACTCATGAAATCTTGTAACAACTAAACAAAAAAAGATACCCATTAGGAATTTTTTGTGACCTATCCAAAGCTTTTGATTGTGTAGACCATAATATCCTTCTAAACAAAATGAAGTTTTATGGAATAACAGGAATTTCCCATAATTGGCTCTCCTCTTACCTAACAAATAGGAAACAGAGGGTTACATTAAAAGACTCTAACTCTGGACAAATTATTAACTCAGACTGGGGACAAATAAAGACTGGGGTTCCACAGGGTTCCATTCTAGGTCCATTGCTCTTCTTAATATATATAAATGACTTACCTAGATCCATAAATTCTTCTTCTAAAACTATACTTTTTGCTGATGATACTAGTATTTTGGTTACAAATAAACAAAATAGTCTGGAAAATGCTGCCAGTGTTACATTAAGCCAGATGCTTCACTGGTTTTCAGCCAATGGCTTGTCAGTCATTTGTGATAAAACTCACTTCATGCAGTCTCAGACAAAGAATGCCAATTCGAACTCAATAAAAGTAGCAACAAATAATTGTGAAATAACTGAAGTTGAATGTACAAAATTTTTAGGTATATCCATAGACAATAAATTAAACTGGAAGGATCATATTAATATTCTCCTACGTAAATTAGGCTTGGCAACTTTGTTCTTAGAATTATGTCAAGTTGTAGTGATCCTAACATAAGAAAATTAGTTTATTATGCATATTTCCACTCTATAATGACATATGGTATAATATTCTGGGGCAATGCATCAGGGAAAGATAAAATATTTACACTTCAAAAAAAGGCTGTTAGAATATTATGTCAGGTCTCACCAAAAACATCTTGTAGGGGACTTTTCAAGAAAACTGCAATACTGACACTCACTTCCCAGCATATTCAATCACTCATGTTATTTGTTATTAATAACAGTAACCTCTTCACACTAAACTCAGAAATACATGACTTTGATACCAGAAGTAAAAACAATTTACACAAGGAAGGGAAGTCTCTAACCGTAATACAAAATGGTGTACATTACAATGCTATTAGCATATTTAATAAACTTCCCACCTCCATTAAACAATTAAAAATAAATCCAAACAAGTTCAAATATGAACTAACCAAGTTCTTACTAAGCCACTCCTTCTACTCTGTTGAAGAATTTATGAAGCTGAATGTATCATAGGGTAAATATTTATAATTATGAAAGATAATTATGTAAGAACATTATTAGAACACTAATTTTTTAGTATAGGATGTAAAAATATTTATCAATTTTTATATATAAGGTACAAATTGTATGTCTTCTGTATAGAACTTAAGAAAATCTTATTATAAGTTAAAAATTAATGAATAGTCACAGTATATTCTAATATTAATAAAGCAACCTATGTAAAATCTCTGACTCGTTCCACATCCTTGAAGCTTGTGCTTCTCTATAGGATTTATGGAATATGATTTTATACTTATACTTACTTATACTACAGACCAGTTTTAGATACAGAGGTGTTTTTCGTGGGTAAAAATCCCACACACTGTGAAGTACGGGCTTCACAGTGTCAAAAAGAAAAGAGTAATACTTGCCCATTTCTAAGGACACAAGTTTTCCTAAAGGAATCAACTTTTTTCTAAGGGCATCTCCAATCTGCCGAACCACTTCCCCTCTCTTAGGTGCAGGTATCTTGGCCCAAATTTTCCATGCTTCCTTAGCAGCATCAACACTTTCATTGTAATCATTAAGTGAGCCCTTCTGTATTTCTGCTATTGGTTTCCCATTTGATGGGCATATTGATGTAGCAATCTGTCAAACATTTGTATATTATAACCAATACATTTCAGAGGTAGCATTGACTTATAGTTAACTATAAAGTACAGAGCCACTGTGTTTAAGCTACCAATATATTAGTTTCTGATTCAAAATTTACAAAAGCATAAGCATTACCCCATAGCTGCTGGTATATAAATATATGTTATTAAAAACTTCCATAAAAAAACCTAATTATCAAATTGAGAGAAGAAGAGACAACTTGGTGTTAAATTCATATTTTCAATTTCAATGCCTTACACTACCCTCAACTTATACATGAAAATACTAAGATAAATATAAGTAGCTACTACTTTGTTAATTTTTTTTTGGTATTCAGTCCTAAGGCAGGTCTGATGCAACCCTCCATGCTAACCTACCTTGCACAAGCCTTTTCATTTGCTTATAACTAGCACAACCCACATCCTTCCTAATCTGCTTAGTGTATTACATCCTTATTCTTTCTCTTCTGTTATTCCTGTCCCCAAGTCCATAGTGCCCAACTGCATCACTTTCTCTTCCCTTTCCTATTACTGCGTCCCAGTCACCTATTACTATCAAATTCTCGTTTCCCTTGACATATTTCTTGAACTTGCTTAGTCATGTTCTAGTCCCCCGTGGCTGCAGTCACGTGGCCCGTCTCCGCTACATCTGGGGTCCCGTGACTCAGCTCCTTGTTCCTCCGGTGAAACAATGGGTTCCAAGCCAGGCTCAATTGGAATCCAGAATCTCTATTCAGTAAATTCTCACTGGACCTGATGTTTATTGCCTCCAAAATAACGCTATCCCAATAGCAATTAGCTCGGTCCAGAATACGCGTCTTATCGAAAGCTATTTTATGGCCCGTGAACAAGGCATGTTCGGCAATAGCTGACTTATTGAGTTGTTTTAATCGTAGATGTCTACTATGCTCTTTTATTCTTTCATCTACGGTTCTGATTGTTTGACCTATGTATTTACTGCCACAGTGGACCAATGGGAGACGCCTTCACTCCCGCGTCCACATCTAGCCAATCACAGGCGGTTTGTGCTTGCACAGACTTGCCTCAGACTATATAAATGCCTACACTCACCGAATTTGACACTTCAGTCTGAAGATGATGGCAGAGCAAGCCATCGAAACGTCACTGTTAAAATCTTTGACCCGGTTGGAAACTCGAGAGGAATTTATACATAACAATATCTTGTTCAGGAAGATATTAAAAAAAAATGTCATATAAATTTTTACTGTCCAAAAGATAAATGATTTGTAATAAATACAAATAACAATTACTGTTGTTTTGTGTGTATAAGTTGAGTAAACAATAAATATTTTATATTCCCTAAAAATTGATTTCCACAAATCAATTTTTTTAACTAAAAATGAATATTATTGATTTTTTGTGTGAGCAATCAAGAGTCCATAAATTTAGCCATGACATAGTCCTGATGTAAATTCCATTACAAAAGGGTTGCTATATTAATCCACAATAGATTTTATCTATCCAGAGCATGGTCATTTCAATTTACTTTTTAGTTATATCTATATGCCTATCCTATGATAATTTACCCAGAAATTTTGTCAAATTAACAACTTGCACATCTGGCCAGATTACAGATTTCATGTCAATGTTTTGAATTGATCTTTTATAATCAATGACAGTCAGAAGTAATTAGAACTGAAGATCAAAAAAAGAAATCTAGAAAGAAGTAATAAGAATGCAGTCTGTTGACAGATGCTGTTGACATGAGGGTCTTGTGACATTAGAATTGGAGGGAAGTGTATGGGATAAGAACAAAAGAGGGCAGCCAAGGGTGGAATATGCTAAGCAGCTTAAGGAGGATGTGTTAATTGTGGGGAAATGAAAAGGCTTGTGCAAGATAGATTAGCATCAGACCAGTCTTAAGACTGAATACCACAACAACAACCACCAAATGTTAGGTGCAATAACTTTCAACTTATTTGCTGTCAAGCATTTACTTATAGTGTCTATACTATAAAGCCTGGGGGCCCTAGTCAACCCGAGGCTACCTTGCTCTACCTTCCACATCTCCCCTTTTCAAGTCCCTTCCTATACCATTAAAGGGGAGTTGCCTGCTTCAGGATCACCCTCATGTAGCCTGTTACCCCCCCCCCCCCCCAAAAAAAAACTGCTATAAACTGTGCAGAAGAAATTCTTGATGCTCTAGGTAATAATGAATCTGTAAAATATGCTGTCCTAGGCTTACCAAAAGCTTTTGATTGTGTTAACAACAATATTATTTTAGTATGGAGTATGGAGTTTGGGGCATTTCTCACAATTTGATTAAATTTTACCTTTCTTACAGAAAACTATATGTATCAACAAAAATAAACTCAGGTACTTATTATTGCTTGATTTTATACATTGAATATGTTGTACCACAAGGATCTATATTGTATACATCAACAATATAAATTTATCTACATCTTTAGCTAAGACAGTATTATATGCAGATGACACAACATTACTCTACTGTGAAGACAGCTTTGAAAGACTACAAGTAAGCTTAAACATTTGTACAAACAATGTCAAATAATATTTTAAAGAAAACAGATTGAAGGTAAATACAGATAAATGTATTGTAGTAGACTTTAATATGAGGAAAGTTTGAAATCATGAAAATTTAATAATAATAATAATAATTTAATAATAGGAAATCAATGTATGATACAAGAACCAACTGTAAAGTTCCTAGGATTAATCTTTGAAAGTAGATTGCCCGCGGATATGCATGCTGATAGTCTTTGTAACAAATTATCTAACAAGATTTTTCTGGTGGAGAGACTAAAATACTTATGTAATAATAGCAATCATAAGATAACTTATCATGGCCTATTTGAGTCTAAACTGAGCTATGGTATAGAGGTATGGGGTAACACTACAAAACACAATATAAGAAAACTTCATAATTTAAAAAAAAAGAATTAGCTGATAGAAAATTTGAAACATAATGTGTCCTGGACAAAATACTTTGCAGAAAAGGAAATATTAACTTCAATAAATCTATATGTCTAAAATACTATCATGCAAACTTAACAAGTTAAAAACCTCGTAACAGAAACATCCATGAACATGATAGCATAAATAAGGAAAAACTGCATGTAATACAATTTAAGACAACTATATTTGGCTAAGGGCCTCAGAATGCAGGAACAAGACACTTAAACTCCTTGCATCAGTTATCCTTAACCCAACTCAAAGATAAATTAAAAAACTAGGTACTTAAAAATCCCTCTTATTCTCTTGGTAAGTATCACATTAGTGATAAAGTAACACTTCACTGTACATATTGTATCCTTAATATTCATATAAACTTATTAAAATGTTAATATGTAAAATAAAGATTTTTAAAATTACTGTCTTTTATCATATTTACATTTGTTGAGTGTGCATATACTCTGTACTCAACAAATGTAAATATGATATGACAGTTATTATATTTTATAATTTTTATATATAGGACCATCATGTAGGCAGAGTTACATTTTCCAGAAGATTGGATTAATGAATAAGTATCAAAGAATTGATCTTGGAAATAAATAGTCTACTCTATTTCATCCTGATTACAGTGCCTTATGATTATAGTTGCATCATCAGAATTTGGAACATTTTTACTTATATTGCAAGTTGGCATATAAAATAGATTATAATCAGGAGGGACCCTAATATGTAGCCCTGCAGAACACCTTGGATTAGTTTGATTTTCTGATTTAATTAATTTTGAAATTCCAATGTTATGTGACTGTACTTCAATTTACAATTAGATGTATATGATTTGAATCTATTTGAAACAGAGCCTCTTTTATAATTTGTTTCTAGTTTCCAACTTGGAGTGGAGATCACAAATCCATAAATGGTCCTAGTGCCTACCTATCTAACTTGTTATACAATGTTTGAACAAATTCATTTACAGCATCAATTATGGACAATCATTTTTCTAAACCAAACTGATTACCATTCAATACATTATTTGCATCTAGAAACTTATTTAGCCTACAATGTAATATTTCTTCAAAAATTTTAGCCAAAACTTAGGTAAATGAGATAGGTCTGACGTTATTAATATCAACTTTATTATCATTATATTTGTAAGTACTAGCAATTCATAGTTCACATACATGACTTTGTTTCATGTTAAATAAGTCACAGTGAGCAATAATTGTGATTGGTTGCTTAAATTATGTCAATACTTATCACTTAAGATACAGCAAGATGAACACCTCTCCACTTGAAATCCATTTCCCATTGTATACTCCTGGGTTTGACCTCTTGAGCCCAAGCTCCAGCAAGAAAGAGTATGATGGATTGTCTATAAGGAATCCTGACTTTGAGGTAAAAAGCCTATGTTGAATTGCTGAACAGCCGAATAGTTTAACCCTGTTCAAACTAGCCATTTTCCTTTCTTGTAAGTCAATGGCACATGTACTGGAAGTAATAATTTATCTGGGTAGCCTTGACCCTTTATAGGTCAAGTAGAGTCTTGATAAGTACTTATCTCTATGGTAAACAATAAGACGTTACTGAAAATATAAAAGCTTCTATATTAGCTAACTAAGACGTAAAAGAAGTTGCCTGCTAAGGAATAGTATTAACAGTTTTTGTTTTGTATGAGAGTTGTTGTTGACATCAATAAATGTCAGTAATTTAACAAATACACAATTGTAACCAAGCATACCCTTTTTCTATCATACTCCCTCTCACACACACACCCACATACTATATAATAAAAGTATATGTTAATAAGTAGGATATAAATACAATGAAGCACATAGAAATTTGTTATATATAATTGATAAGGATAGAGGGAAAAAAGAGAGGGGGTGGGGGTGACGGGAGGGGGAAAGGGGGGGAGAGAGGGATGGAGAATGTGGGTACTGAAGACAGTCAGCAGAAAAATGTGGAAGTAGAGAATAATTCAATGTGATAATCAGCAATGATTTAAGGTGTTGCAACAATGTCTATGGGTATGAATTGTTACTGGAAACAAATTTTTGTTTTAAGTTTGCATATTGCAGGCATTGATGTGATGCTGAGAGACTAATGCATAGTATTGAAGGATATGCATTCCATATTTCTTTCAATGAAATGAAATTGAAGTTTCTGACTTAAATAAGTCTTAATGTACAAAAGGTTTAATGGTCATCTATATTGAAACCAGAACCACTATAAAAATAGTAAATATTATTGGCAAATTTTCATACACATCTATTTGTAACAGATAACTAATGGATTAAATAAATTCAACCAAAATTAATCTAATATATCTATTGTACTTTGTTGGGGATTCGAAGGTAACTTAATTTTAATCACATGGCTACACACAACCTCACTGTCCAAGTTCACCCGAATGACTGATTAGATTTATAGATTTCCCACTAGATGGTGCTGTCCACTCTACAATTCCCCCCTCTGGGCAGACCATCCGAGCTTCAACATCTCAAT